>JZKD02S1357033.1:1218119-1251328 GCA_000966675.3 Picea glauca | reverse complement strand
GAAGTATATATTGAACAACCTCAAGGGTTTGAGGTACATTCCAGAGACACTCACGTTTGCAGATTAAAGAAAGCTCTATATGGACTCAAGCAATCTCCAAGGGCTTGGTATGCCATAATGGAAAGCTATCTAATGAGACTTGGTTTCTCCAAGAGTTATGCAGATCCAAACCTTTACTATAAAGTCGTGGACAATGCACCTGTAATCCTACTACTATATGTTGATGATCTATTCATAACAAGTGAAGAGTCTCTCATCATCCAATGCAAGAAGGAATTAGCTTCTGAATTTGATATGAAAGATCTAGGTCTCATGCATTATTACTTGGGATTAGAAGTATGGCATAAGTGTGGTGAAGTATTCCTTGGACAAGGAAAGTACACAATAAAGATCCTTCAGAAATTTGGAATGATGGATTGTAAGTCCATGGACACTCCTATGAATGCGGATATAAGAAAAGTGAAAGATCTATATTCTGACCCAGTAGACCCATCTCTATATCGACAACTAATTGGGTCATGGATGTATTTGGTAAATACTCGACCAGACATTTGCTTTGCCGTAAACAGACTAAGCCAGTTCCAGGTGGAACCAAGACATGAACATTGGATAGCTGCAAAGCATGTATTAAGATACATTCATGGGACAATAAACTATGGCTTGAGATGTACCGCATCAAGTGATATCCAACTTCATGGATTCACAGACTTTGATTGGGTAGGAAGTGCAAAAGACATAAAGAGCACTTCAGGTATGTGTTTCATCTTGGGCTCCACTATGATATCTTGGGGCAGCAGGAAACAAAAGTCTTTCACACTCAACACAACAGAAGAAAAGTATATGGCAACATGCGAAGCATGCATAGAAGAAATATGGTTAAGGAAGTTAATATCCAATTTATTTGATCAGATTCCAGAATCGACCATCATATATTGTGATAATTAGAGTTTTATAAGATTATCAGAACATCCCGTGTTTCATGAAAGGTCGAAACACATTGAGATCAAATACTACTTTATTTAAGATAAACTCCAGGAAGAAGAGGTAAAGCTCGAGTATATCCCCACTGATGAGAAGACAATAGATATCCTGACAAAACCTCTATCCAGAATAAAGTTTGCATATTTCCGAGAGAAGATGGGGATTGTGGAAATAACTCCCTTAGTTGAAAGGGAAGAAATGATTCTCTAGGTTGTGAGGGAGCACTGGAAATATTATTGAAAACTTTTATTTTGTGATTGAAAAATAGTCCAGCTCAGACATATTATTTCCTGTTCGGAAAGTGGATCAAGATTTCCGACGGACAACGATTTCCCATTGTGGTTAACATGGGAAATGGTCTAGATTGCTGATGTATCATAGACAACGACTTCCCATTGTTTTTAACATGGGGAGTGGTCTAGGGAAGTCTCTCTTCTTGAGGGTTACTCAAGAAGACTGGCCCGCCTCGCCGGACAACGATTTCTCATTGTGGTTAACATGAGGAATAGTCCATTTTGGAGGTTGATATAGGACAGTCTTTTCCTCTTGTGGTTAACAGAGGAAATGGTCCAGACAATCATTCCTTAGGGTTTATACATTCTCTCTAAGGTGCACTTTGATTAGTGTAGGAAGAATAGCACAGGGTGGGGAATGGTCCAGGCTCAACAATCAGGGACAGTCATTCCTTAGGGCATATTCATTCTCTCCAGGTTACACTTTATTTAGTGTCGGAGGAATGGCCCACGGTGAGGAATGGTCCAGGTTCAGAAATTAGAAACAATCATTCTTCCTTGTTTGAGAAGAATAGGGAAGATAGCCCATTGTTGATGTTCTATACTGAGGGCATATATTCTTTCAGATCTCACATATGTGAGTGAAAGATTGGCCCAAATGGTTCAATTTATTTTAACAATATTTTCTATGCAGGTTGTCATCAGATGATTGTTATGGAGACTGCCTGTCTCCAGACAGTAGAGATATACTATTGTGGTGGATATGTTCCACTATTTGTGACTATGTGTCACGGTTTGAGTAGTTTTGTACTACCGTGGATAGACACAGTTGTGTTCTATCAATTGATATTGTACCAGTTGTCATAGGAGATTATCCATTTGGATAATAATGATGGTGCTCATGATACTACCAGTTGAATGGTCTGTTTGTGCTCAATACCATACCTCCCTAGCTAGGAGGGAGTGTTGATATTATGGTAGATTTGGGAGGTATGAACCTCTATTTTGACCATTGACAATATTAGAATGTTCCGGAAGGAAGCAAAGAAATGAAGGAAACCCTAGACAAGATGTCGGCTGCAGAAATATAATTAATATGAATTAATTAGTACGCAGAAGGAGAAGTTGACCCAGGCAAGCCTGCCAGAATTACTATAAATACAGGGCACCAGTCTCTCATTATTCACACTTCTCAGAATTGCAGAGAGCTGTTTCTGCGCACTGTCGTCCAACAGTTTTGTGCCCAAGTCCCAGGGAAGTTACTGCGTCGGTTTTTGGGTGAGACTATCTGTTAAACTTGGTTACTTCTTGCTTGGTGCATTATCCTCTCTTGGCTATTGGATTGCTACCAGGATTGTTTTCTCTGTCAAGGTCAAGGTGCTCGGAGGGTGTCTTCGACCTATGGTTGGGTGAAAAGGGTACTATCAATGGTAAAACGAGCACAATATTTTATATTCTAACACATACGTCACTTTGTGACTCTTTTGACACTTAGGGTGCGACACTTAAGTGTGACATTTTGGTGTGTAACAGATGCCCCATAAAGTTTGATGTTAGAAGAGAAACTGATGGCCAAAACAATTTACAAAGTATTCAATGCAAGGGTGTTGGAGTAGGAGAACCTGGCATAAGCTACAAACAATCATCAGTCAATATACAAATATGTTCCATTTTCGAGGCATGCATACCTATGCTTGAAATACGAGATGACTCAAAGCATGGTCATCGACTAATACACTGCGGATCCATGAGACTATAGACTAAGGATCTGGCCACAAGTGATACAATGTGGATCCATACCTCCATGACATAAACTAATCGCAGCCACAAAAAATACACAGTGGAGCTACGAGACGACAAAACATAGCCATAGATCAATACAATGTGGATCTATGTTATGGTATATATATTATATATATTTGTAGGATTTCCAGCATGGTAATTGTACGGGAATCTTTTACATGCTCAAATGATCTCCATCGCAGCCTAGACAAAGAAAATAACAAAGTGAGTGCCCAACCCAGGGTCTTCGTCCCAATCCTGATGCGGTACAAATCTAGCCATGTGAATAGATGATTTGATGTCGAACATGGTAGAGACCACATGATTACCAGTCATTGAGGTAAACCATTAACAAGTGCGAGGGAAATCACCAATGATGACAATGATTCCCAAGGTACTTGCTATCACACAATCTATACTTTCCCAAAGCCTAAAAGCAAGTATGCCTAGATTGATGTAACACAGAGGTAGTCCTATTATTGTCACCCCAATAGGATACCTCTCTCTATTTAGGAGAAGAAGATACTTCCCCTCTATTTAGGAGGAGAAGTATCCATCTCTTCTTACCCCCTGGATGGGGTTTCAACATCCATCTGTGGGCTTTGAGCCCCCATGAAGGTTCGAGCTAATCATTCCCTCATGTGTACCTATTCACCTGGAAAGGTCCTTCATAGACAATAAGTACACCCTCTAGGGGTTCATAAGTCACAAGGATCATAGCATGTAAATCACATCTAATAATTAAATTACTCGAACATGTGCATCAAACCCGCCTTAACCCTAAACAAATGCTCAAAGGCGTTGTGCAATTTGACAAGTCATGCTTGGAGAGGGTCTCGAGGTGTCCTATTGGGCTAACCTCTCTTAAGTTTGGGGTGTTTTCCAGGTGGACTCTAGTCCAAGTCATGTAAGTGTATGAGGTGGCATGGGAAAAATATTTAGGCATGGGGTGCATGTGATAACAGGGAACTGTAGAGTCTTACATGTAGGTGCCTTTGTGTAGGGTGAGCTGCACCCTGTCATGGATGCAATTTTTTCCTATCCCATTCATTGCCATTTATTCTTATCTTTATTTCTTTTGATATTTTTCTCTTGTGCTTCAAGGGAAAATTTGAGGCCATTGTTCTGACTTGATGACCAAAGGTGACAATGTTATCCACAAACATTTCATTGAAATGAGAAGGCTGAATCATAATGAGACCCCCTTTCTCTTGGTTATGTCGCCAAGAGCCACTACCCTGGTTTGGTGACTAGATAGGTGGTAATGTCATACCACTACATGCCCATGGTCATAATAGGTCGGCTCGTGATGAGACCTCCTATCCATCAACTAGTACCTTGAGTGTTTATGTTATCTTGTGGGTCCCCTTTTCTTACCGAGAATATTTTCATTTCTTTCTCAGGAATCCCTGGGTGAAGCATCTCGAAGTTTTCAAAATTGGATTTTAACTCTTGCCAACTAATTTTACCCTTCGGGCCTTTAACCCCTTCTTCCCACTAGGTAAGGTACAACCCTTCCTAGTGTAGCCAATCCTAATGCCCAAAAAGGAAAGGGGAGATGGAAAGAATAAATATGGAAAGTGGTAAGTATGGAGGGAACCAACTATGACTCTTCAAATATCCACCCAGTAGCAACCCATCCTAAAGGGAAATCAACTTACTAGGGAATTGTGTCACCCTCCTAGGTTTGAACGAGGCAAAGAGCATAATTTCCAAGCAAACATAATGAAATGAAGAAGGATTCAATACAACATGTTCAAGTGCTTCAAAAATCAAAGTGATACATACCATGATACCCGAACTCATTACATCATGGAGCAATACTTACTGCTACTTTAGGACTAGGCTGGTGTAATGGATATTGTTGCTGGTGATATGTGGATTGCACTGAAGAAAAGAGGGGCCCTCCGAGGCCATGATTAAGTCATATGGCTCTCGGTACTCCATGTCTAGGACCTGTGGGCCTTGAGACGTGATCTCCTTAGTTATCCCTAGACTAGGGGATAACATATGGCTCCAACTCGGGGACATGTGCTCACTGTAGAGCGCATGAGAACCTCAACATCTCTGGTATAACCTGTGCCTGCTAAATCTCAACAAAAGACATTAGCAATCCTTAGGGTGGTGATATCACCCCTTGTCCATATATGATAAATAAACAAATAAAAGCATCTCTAGTCTAACATATGATTATGAGCATACATATATACATAATGAATCAAGACAATATGGAAATGTGCAACTATAAGTATGCTAACATGATATGCAATGGTATGTACAATGGATGCAAATGCCTACCTATCCTAACTTACCTGTACTTACCTGTCAAGTCAAGTCTCTTCCCCATGATGGGGTTTGAGGAGGCGTCCACTAACCGGTAATGGGCGTTTCCTTCCCTCAAGTGTAGATAAATAGTAGGCATCATTGACTGACTTCATCCTGATTCTGAAGGGTCCAAGCCAAAATTTTGCACTCCCTTTAACATTGTTAGGCTCACCCTTCTTAGTGTCCCACATCCATACTATGTCTCCCTCTCGATATTCTTTTTATTCAAGCTTCATTGTTCCTGTATCAGTTTGGTGTATTGTCTTGAGGGAGGAGGGTGGGATTTAGCTGTAAGGACCTCTTGTTGGCTTGGTTTAATCAATACTTCATTATCTCCYTTTTCTTTAGTTTGACAGAGCCAACTTCTTTCTCCTTATATTTATCTAGGATTTGTTGATACTCTTGTTTCTTTGGCCCTTGTATCTCATCAAAATCCTCCTCTGTGGTGAAAGGMAAATCCTCTGGAGAAAATGTAGGAAAAATTTCCTTAATTGGTTCATGTGTTTCACTAATGTTAGTATCATTGTCAATATCTTGTACATGAGCCTTGGCCATTGGCATGTTTGGAAGGCATGCAATCGTCCCGTCCTCCATAAGCACATTGATATAAGTTAAATCCATCTCTAGTGTGCCACCCAAAATTGCAACAAACTTCCTAGATAAAAGCATGCCCCATACATCCGGGACATCTACCACCACAACATCAATATGGATCACCCCCTCAACATATTTACCAAGCTATACCTTAACGTTCTCAACTACCCCATGGGTAGTTATGGCCCTGGATTCAAACCCACACATATTTATATAAGGCCGTGTAGTATTTAGGCCTAATTGCTCCATAAACTTTAAATACATCATGTTGGCACTTTCTCCCGAGTCAAGCATACAGTTGTTGATACATTTTATTTTTACTAGCAATGACATAAAGAAAGGTGGGTTCCCATCGTATTGTAGCCTGGAATGATCTTCTTGTAGCATAATAGGAGGGTCTATGGGTCCATCCAACACATTGAAGAACTTCTCAAACCTTTCTTTCATGGACAAAGCCTTGATAATTCCCTTCAACGAGATGGTTACATGCATTTTGGACAATGCACCTTCCAAGTCAAAATTTAAGTCAACCTTGTTAACCTTAGAAGAGGTCTTAGGAAGGAGTATGTTCATAGGTGGAGGTTTTGGTTGTGAAGCTATAGGTCCAGTAGAGGGAGGTTGGTTCATTTTCTTTTGTCTAGTATACACTTGGAATTCTTGTTTTTTCAACTTCTCTCTTGACTCTTGGTCAAGGCTATTGATAACGTCCATCCTAGCCTTCCTAGCTCACTCCTTTATGCCTTCTTCATGTTCTTCAAGTGTGATATTAAGGAAATATTGTGGTTCTTCAATGGGATGGTTGATAACGTTGACTTGATCATGATCCCCATTGTTCAAAGGGAATTCATTCTCCCAATGTGATTCTTTGCATTAAAAACACCATGGGTTCTCCTCTACCATGTTTGTGGGGTCTAAGGTGTTAGGTACCTCTTGATCATTATTGGGCTTGAAACCTTGACTGACCCTTTGGAATTTCCCTTTATAAGGATTTCTAGGAGCTTGTTGTTGGGCTCTTTCTAGGTTGACAATCTTATTCATCATTAACTCTTGGGTTTTTACCATGCCATCTATAGTCAATTATAGCCTTGCCAAGCTAGCACCAATATCTGAGGCAACCTCAACATTGTGAACTACTTTGGGTTTATCATCCATCTTAACTTTTGGGGCGAAGAAGGGTTCTACCTTGGATTATGATAGGTAATTTTCATTTTTCATAGCTATCTCATGGGATTCTTGAATTGTTTTAGGAGTTTTGTCTTTGATAAGGAAACCCATTTGTCCTGCAAAGGCCTTGGTGTAAAAGAGAAGAAAGTTGTCTGAAGGGTGGTGGATTCTTGGGATCTGTTGTAGTAGCCTCTCAAACTTATCATGGAATTCCCTAATAGTTTCATCCTCAACTTTTATGATGTTGTTAAGCATTGTTAGTAACATGTTGGGGTATTCCTTGACACTCCATATTTTGAGGAATTATTCTTCTAATTTATCTATAGATGTAATAATAGCATCAGGAAGACCGTTATACCATATTCTAGTGCTATCATAGAGAGTAGCAGAGAACAACTTCATTGCCAAGTCGTCAATGTCTTCACTGATGGGATGAAGTTGGAAAAAGGCCCAGAAATTGATCATATGGTCCTCAACGCTAACTACATCATTACCAGTGAACTTTGGGAACCATTTTTCATACCTAGAGGGCATTTGCTGAGGGTATCCTGGAATTCCTGTCATGTCTAATGACTTAAAAAGTTTGGATGCCCATTGCTTTTGGTTATTATCCTGATTTGGATTTTGGGTCTGATTTTTGGCATTAGACATTGTGCTTATGGGAAGATTACCTCCAAACAATGATTTTACTACAGGAGAGTTTCGGGGAGGCTTTATTCTGTAAGATTTGGGAGGATTTGTGTATCTCCCTGAATTTTGTGGAGTCTCCAGATAATATTTTTCAAGATCACCAAAGGGATGAGGGAATCACCCTCAGTGGATTATCCAGGTAAGCTTTGGGAAAATGCAGGATTTGGATAAAGGCATACCAAAAAAATGTCGTTCAAGGAAAATTGACTCGATGTTCCCCAACAACAGCGCCAAAAATGTTATCGCAAAATCTATACTTTCCCAAAGACTAAAGGAAAGTAGGCCTAGATTGGCGTAACATAGAGGTAGTCCTATTACTGTCACCCCAATATGATACCTCTTTCTATTTAGGAGGATAAGATACTCACTCCAAGGGAGAAATCCCAAGACCTAGTTGGTTGATGAAGGGTAAAAAGACCAGGTAAAACCCACCCTCTCTCTAAGTCACTCAAGGAAAGAAATAACTTGGTAAAGTTCAAAGGGGAAAAAGGAAATGGAGATGAAACTTTACTAATGAAACAACAAACATTATCAATAACCAATGATATCAATGTTTCAAATCAGTGACTTCAAGATATAAATATTCTACTAAAACACTCTTTTGTATAGACAAAAGATAGAGTTTATAGCAGCGACAACATGTCCATAAATTGCAAGTTGTGATGACAAAAATGATATAAAGACTTTGCAAATTTGATAGTACCTTGTCACTCACAATTTCAATATTTAAAAGAAGTCAATAAGTGACTTCAATAGGCTGTCAAAACACTTGTAACAAAAAAAATAAAAATAATGATGACAATAGCAAAACCACTTCAAAAAAGTACTTAGTTTAGGCAATTAGTCAAACACTTTAGTATATATCGATAGTAACTTGCCTAATACAAATGTTGGGTGGTCTTATGGGCAATTAAGGTCTGTTTAGGGGTTGCAATGATGACTGTAACAATAGTTACAACAACAACAACAACCTTCAACAACTTCAGAATTTTTGCACTTAGAATAATAGAAAAGGGAAGACTATAGCCTTGGGATGATAACACCTAGGCTAGTGTAAATTTCTGGGTTAGTTTTTTAGATGTTAGCATGTTGATTAGGGATGAAAAATAAAGGTTGTAACAAGGATTATCGAAGCAACAATGGTTGTTAGTGTTAGTGAGAGTTTCAAGAAGATAGTTTGAAAGTTTGTTTTGATCTCATTCATCCACAAGAGTATAGAAATCAGTTCCTTTTAGGGGGATTATGGAGTCAATAATAGTAACAATATCACTTGGGAAATAAAATAATGATAATGCTTATCTAAGGGAAGAGGTAGATGCAAGAAGTGTTGGCAATTCAAGGCCTCAAGAATCTAGACCTTTAAGGGAGGTTTTGCTAGAGAGTAGGAACTTCTAGGCCCTAACGTACCTTCCTTCCTTATCCTTTTTGAAAGACAATTAATTGGTGATTATAATGAGATTACTAGAGAGATAGCACTTTATGGCTCTAAATCACTCCAAAAAAATGTATAATTGGCAAGATCAAACTAGTAGAAGAGTTGTAGGGAGAAAGAAGCATTTGTTTTTTCTCCCCTAGGGTTTAAACAAGCAATTTCATAATCTTAGACATGAAACAAGTAAATTTTACCGCAAACATCCATTACATGAATAAAATGCAGATTTTCTACTTACTTCACTAGGAATAATCAAGTCAAACCCTAGTTGAAGACCATTCCACCATGAAAAATGCCAAAATACACCACCATAAAGATCTCCCAAGAGATGCGCACTAGTTATTTCAGCCAATGACCCTTAAAGAGAGAGAAAATTTCAGTCCACCACTTGTGTGTGTTGAGTTATCTTGAAAATGAATGTCACTTTCTATTTATTTATACCAAAATTTGACCTTTAATTATTTTAGGTCAAAATATCAAGGTCGACCTAGCCAATTACAAAAAAATTTAATTTTTACCCAAATAAATTCAATTAGCATCTAAATAGGCCTCCAAAGGTGACATCATGCCCCTCTAGGGTGACGTTAGGCCTCAAGTGTGGGATGATGGGCAAAGGAGATGAAACGTTGCACCCCCAAAGGCCTAAAATTTTCCCACACGTGCCAATATCCTCATGAATGCCTCCAAGGTGAAAACCCTAGCTGACATGTGACGTATAGGGATGCAAAGGTAATGTCCAAGGCCTCCCAAGGCCAATGTTCTAGTGGGAGGAGCATGAAACCCTAGGTCTGGGTCCTCTAGAGTGCCTCCAAAGGTGACATCCTTCCTTCTTTTATTGCAAGCCTTCAATATCTTCTTACCCCTTGGATGGGGTTTCAACGTCCATCTATGGGCTTTGATCCCCCATGAAGGTCTGAGCTAATCATTCCCTCATGTGTACCTGTTCACCGGGCAAGATCCTGCAGATACAACAAGTACGCCTCTAGGGGTTCATAAGTCATAAGGATCATAGCATCTAATAATTAAATTAACCAAACATGTACATAAAACCCCCCTTAACCCCAAACAAATGCTCAAAGA
Source organism: Picea glauca (assembly GCA_000966675.3). Classification (NCBI taxonomy): domain Eukaryota; kingdom Viridiplantae; phylum Streptophyta; class Pinopsida; order Pinales; family Pinaceae; genus Picea; species Picea glauca. The sequence continues at coordinate 1,241,047 of JZKD02S1357033.1, read as the reverse complement.
CGTTATGGAATTTGGCAAGTTAGGTTTGGAGAGGGTCTTAAGGTGTCCTATTGGTCTAACCTCTCTTAATTTTGGGGTGTTTTCCAGGTGGATTCTATTCCAAGTCATGCAAGTGTATGAGGTGGCATGGGGTGCATGTGATAATAGGGAAATGTAGAGTCTTACATGTTGGTGCCTTTGTGGAGGGTGAGCTGCACCTTGTCATGGATGCAATTGTTTCCTAGCCCATTCATTGCCATTTATTCTTAGTGTTGTCGCAAGAGTTGACTCTAGGCTGTAATAGAGTCAAGCCTTAGCACATTTAAAAAAAAGAAAAAGTTATTTATTGTTCAGAACTTGACTTGGGTTGCAGCAAGCCGAACCCTGAAAATTTATTTTGAGTGCACTTCTGACCTAATACATTTAGAGACAGTTCTCTAAACAGCCAAGGGCTCTTTACTCAGGAATATTCAATGATTACAGTAAGAAGGCCAGATTTCCTATTAGAAAAGATGTTTAATCAGGTTTGGGGGTTGATCCAGGAAAACAGTCCATTGGGCATGGAGTCAAGTGAAAACCACAGAAAGGATATCATAACAGGGATCACATTACTTGCAGAAAATGAGGCAAAGTAAGTCTTTCTTTCAACTATAAATAATCATGATTTAATAGCAGAAAAAGAAAAGGAAAGGGCCATCACAGTGAAAGCATCAATCAAGGAGGAATTTTCACTATGACTTTGGAAGAAAAAACTAAAGGCTGATGGCTAGATACATAGCACTTATCTGGAGTGAATTCTGAACAGTCATCATGAAAACAATACTTTTATCAACTACATGTAAGGAGCATTTAAAATGAATTCCAAACATATTTAACTCAGTTGACAAAAGAACAGATAGATAATAAGACAAAAAGAGGACATAGCGAAAGAAATGACCGTAATGAATCTCATAATTTCAAGAAAACGCGTCACTGTGTATAATTCTATTTCCGGTTCTCAAAATAACTCTGCGTTCCACACAGGAGCTCTCTKCCCTCAGAGCTTCCTCTCAGCCCCCTCTTTTACAATGGATTCATTTCTATATAAATTCCCTCTCAAGGAGGTTGAAACCGTCTCATATCATAAYTTACAATCAACTAATTTCAACTGTCTTTTAACTAACAATAATCTGAACTAAATCAAAAGTACAACATACATCCTAATTTCTAGCAAAATGTTAATGGCCGTAAGTGCATTGGATCCTCTTCCATGAGTTGTCATTCTGTCTTCAGGTTAATGGCTTTTACGATTTGATCCAAATCTCTACGGTGATAAGGCTTGTAACGTGACATAACTTCAAGTAAGTGGTTCATATTTCTCTAACGCTTCTAACAAGACATAGTGTCAGTTATTTTAATCGGATTTTTATGCCGTCTTCACTATAGGTTGATGCATGAGCAATGTAGTGCAACCATCGGAACTTCTTGCGATTATTTTCTTTGCATCAAAACACCAAACAACACTCAAATTTTTTCCATGCCTTCCTCGAATAACATAGATGCGAATAGCACCATTATCATAACCACGATAGCAGGTCTTATTGGTGAACGAACGTGTTGAGACACGGTCAATCCATACCCCGACCTGTTTTATTTTTGAGACTTTGAAGCGTGCGAATTTTTCCATCGGCCTTCGGGCTTTCGGAGAAAAGGATGTAGTATGCAAAACGATAAGTGAAATCCCGAAATCCCGTGATTGGTCCACGTTTTATGCACGTGGCGTGCGTTGGTGTTCGACAGTTGTCATTTCTTTAATCACTGAGATTCTGACCGTTTTTTTCTGTTCCGTAGTAAAGGTCCTCCAAATCGATAACATCCACGCTTCATATTAACATGCAAATCTAACTAAAAAATGGTTCCATCATTTGCATTGCCCGACACGAAAATTCTTCCTGGTCAAGCACCTGGAAATCAATTTCTCTAGCCTCTTGATAAGTGTTTTGTCACCCACGATCGAGCAAGGAGCATTCTATTTTCTCACACACCAACCACCGGGAGTAACACTGTTTATGTTGCGACCCAGAAACTCTTTGTCTATCTTGTCAAGCTCCGGAAAACTTCCTTGCGAATGGGGTATCTCTCTGCACTATCCTTCTGAAGTCTCTGAGCCCAAGGGAACCTAAGTGCTGCTTTGGGAGATTGTATAATGCAGATCACCTTTGACTGATGTGTTTTGAAATTCTGGAGAGTTGCGAATAAGCGTGTGAAAGTAAAACTCTGGTGTAGAAATGATATGAGAATTGTTCGAGGGAGACTGTCCCATCCGTAATATCCACATGAACCCAATCACAACCTGCCAACTCCACATCTTTGACCCTCAGATATGTTTACATGAATCATATAATCCGGGGAATGTAGAATAAATTATTTTACTTTAATCTTATTTGCAATGAATTCCTTTCGAGCAGCAACCAACACCTGCTGGATAATTGAAAAGCTAAAGTTTCCTGTGTAATTATTGATATTCTTCACTTCCGATGACATAGCCATCTGCTACAGGTACTATGTGTGTAATCCCATCTCCAGCATCCACTTATAAATTCTGTACTCAGCAGCAATAGCAAGGACAGCCTGTACAACTATATAAAGTCCTGGAACATTAAATATTTCAAACATTATTTCTCCAGTGTATTCAAGGTTTTCAGGAGCAGTAAGAGGACTCTTAGTTAAGAGGAAATAGTGATCCTCATACACATTTGGGATGAGGACACTAAGTAGAAAAAAATTCAAACTCTGTTACAACACTTAGCTTTATTTCTTTTGATCTTTTTCTCTTTTTCTTCAAGGGAAAAGTTGAGGGCCACTGTCTTGTCTTGATGACCAGAGGTGATAGTGTTATCCACAATATTTTCCCAGAAATGAGAAGGCTGGCTCGTAATGGGACCCCATTTCTCTTGGCTATGCTGCCAAGAGCCACTACCCTAGTTTGTTGACCAAATGGGTGGTAATGTCATACTGCTACATGCCCATGGTCATAATAGTTCAGCTCGTGATGAGACCTCCTATCCATCAACTAGTACCTTGTGTGTTTATGTTATCTTGTGGGTCCCCTTTTCTTACTGAGAAGATTTTCACTTCTTTCTTGGGGATCCTTGGGCAAAGCATCTTGAAGGTTTTAAAATTGGATTTTAAGTCTTGCCAATGAATTTTCTTTTAACTCTTTGCCTTTGACTTTTACTCTCTGGGCCTTTAGCCCCTTCTTCCCATGAGGTAAGGTACAACCCTTCCTAGTGTATCCAATCCTAATGCCCAAAAAGGAAAGGGGATATGGAAGGAATAAATATGGAAAGTGGTAAGTATGGATGGAACAGAAAATGACTCTTCAAAGATCCACCCAGTAGCAACCCATCCTAAAGGGAAATCAACTTACTATGGCACTGTGTCACCCTCCTAGGTTTGAACGAGGCAAAGAGCATAATTTCCAAGAAAATGTCATGAAATGAAGAAGGATTCAATACAACATGTTCAAGTGCTTAAAAAATTAGAGTGATACATACCATGATACTCGGATCCATTACCTCAATGAGAAAGACTCATTTCTACTTTAGGACCAGGCTGGTGCAATGGATACTGCTGCTGGTGATATGTGGACTGCACTGAAGAAAAGAGGGGCCCTCATCTGGATCTAGGTACTCCAAGTCTAGGACCTATGGGAATCAAGATGTGAGCTCCTTAGTTATCCCTAGGCTAGGGGATAACAATACCCTAGTACATTCCAACGAATGTGAATAAATGAGCCGAGGTCGAACATTCATGGAACCATCCAATCAGAGGTCAATGATGTAAACCCATTGTCGGAAGTGAGGAGGCCTAACATTGAGGCATGCAACTCCTAAGGCACTAACTGGTTTCTAAGTCTAATTCTTGGATAATGTGTTCAAGTTGACAGGAACAGACTCATTGAAGGAGGGCCATGATGTATCCCCCATCATTGACATGAAACTGAAACACGAAAGTGATGTAAGATGATGAATTTAATTAGTATGGACTGACACATGAAACATAAATTGGTAACATTGTAGAAGGATGGTTTGAAGTGAAAATTACCTTGAACATTATGAAGCATGACAACTGACTTGGCATCATTGACTCGATGAGTACCAAGAACATAATGTGACGGAAAATAAGAGCACTCTTCGACTGGAACAAAAAAGTATGATGACACACAAAATTGGTATGACTGAGAGACAAGAAAATTACTCAACTGTAAGACAAGACACAAAAAAGTTCCATGTTCAAGGGCGACAATAACTTCCATAAAAGATTCCAAAAAACTTGACCCACTTCCTTCATTTCCCCCCCCATCCAGATAGATGAGTACCTCTTTATTTTTTAATGAGCTTGAGGAGGATAACATATGCTCGATATAACTCATCGTTCGGATATGTTCCTCTACATATGTTTAACGAACCTAAGGAAGGAGGGGTTCGGTCCCGTATGGGTCCTGGAGATTGGACTCACATAGGTCCTTCAATGCATAATTTTACGATCCCAAAGAAGGTAAACTCGGTGATTTTTCATGTTTAGAGAGTCTGAAAAGAACTTGAAGACGACTCCATGGATGAATTTTTTGTAAATTTAGTTTCCAAAGCCTGAAAAAATTGTAAAACAATAGAGGGGAGAAATCTTCTAATCATGCTTGATGAGAGTATTCCTTTTTTGTAATTAGTCTCGTGAGGCCGAAAAAGAGATAAACTATCACTCAAAAGACGCCCTTTCAAACCTTTTAACGAGTGTGAAAGGAAGCAAGACCACTCGACAATATTTTCATGTTTAGGGAGTATGAAAAGAGCTTAAAGGAAACTCCAAAGAGTTCCTTTTTCATATAGTTTGAACGAGTCCGAAAAATAGATAAAAGTGTACTTGACAACCTATTCTCATGTTTTAATGAGCAGGAGAAAGAACAAAGACTGAGCTCAGTACTTTCCAATGTAATGTCCAAAGGTTTCGAACGAAACCCATGGATAGTTGGTATTTTTGCCCCAACTTGAATGATAAAATCTAGTGGCTTTTCTCCAACATGATGTCTAGAGGCTGGAGACCTGCCCCCCAAGCTTCGTTTCATCCACCAAATCTTCTTCTAATGCCAATTTCTATACCCAATAGACTCATGGTTACTAATAGGAAAATTTTCACTAGAGGAAGAAAGAGGATCAACCAACATAGGCAAATGAAATGAAGGTTAAGTTACGAGATCTAGTGAAAGGCTCGACTCAATATTTATGTGGTTTGGCGAAAGAATCGACAAAATATTTATGAGATCTACCAAAGGACTCGACTCAATGGGAGAGGCAACTGTTTCATTTTTTTAATGAGCTTGACATAGGAAAATAACTTTTCTCATGACCCGTGGGTTCGATTCCCAGACCGCTATTTCCTTTTTTAACGAGCTTGCCACAGATAATAAAACTATGCTCGCAAGGCAGGTTTCCTTTTTACACAATATTGAAACTAGAAACTATGCTTGAGGCCCTCTGTTTCATTTTTTAACGAGCTTGACATAGAAATGGGAACTCTGCTCGAACCTTGTTCATAAATGAGCTTGAAATCATAAAAAACTATGTTCATAGATCAGAAACAAGAATCAAACAAGAAAGATCTAATTGTTATCACTGAAAAATCGTCCGCAACATTGCACACAGTGGTTGAAGAAACACATCAATGCCAACAACAATTAGTCCACCTACAACACCAAAGTCTATCAAAAGGAAAAAAATTATATAATTGGGTCAAAAATCAAAGCGCACAAATTCACCAAAGGAAGCACAAATAGTGCATTTATGGATCTTGTCGGCCCCTCAACCACTTCTAGTCCGACCCCCAACACGATTAGACACTCATATCTGAGCGAAATCTATCTTGGAGGCTAGTCAAGGGCTAGAGGGTGCCCTAAAAGGCCCCTTATTCACACTATGAACAGATTACATTTTTCCATGAATGGATGCTATAAATAAGAGCCATGGGTGTGCTAAGAAACCAATATCTTCAAGGTATTTTTATGCTACAAGAATTCTTCTTTGAGATTCCTCTTTTCTCTTCGAATCCTTCAAGCACCATTACAATAGACCATTCCACTCACCTCTTGAGGAAATAAGCATTTTTTTTCTTCACCATTTATCATTTCTTCCATTGAATGAAGAGAAGAGCTCTCAATTAGGGAATTCAAGAGCCCTCCCAAGGAGGAACCCAAGAAGGAAGAGGGGACTCATAAGTCCCTGCCTTTCTCTACGGTGTTTTTCCTACTAATATATTGATCCATTGGTAGAAATATGTTGGTGATTGTTTGATTTTCATGGTTCTAAGTTTCTCAATCTTTCTAACATTTATTTCTTAGTTGTTTTTAGTTGTATTTCTTTGTTTTCATGTGTGTTTGGTTTGTCTAACCCACTCACAAAATTATATCTTGTTTAGCAGCCTTATCTAAACATGGAAGTGTTGTTGTTTTTCTCACTCAAGTGTCAAAACCAACACAAGAGATTGGTGACCATACTAGGGATCAATATCAAATTCCTCCCTATTTGATCCTTGAGAGCACTTCATTTTGTTTTTTTGACTTGCAGGTACCAAAACCGGCCTAGCCCAACCTGCTAAAGTCAAAATTCAGAGTTGAGGAAGGGGTATTTCACTTGGAAATTTCTCCCCCGATGCGTGACAGGAAGTGTGCAGATTTTTAGGCCCATAGACGCTCACTGTGTGCACTTTGCGCAAAAAAATATTCATTACTTTGCGCATTGTGCACCCTTTGCGCGCCTGCCATAACTGTAACCTGCGCGCAAGTCCATTTTTTCAAAATTGTAAGGGTTTTTATGAATGGTTTGAGGGCCCCTAGCCTTCGGATTTTTATTTTCATTCACTTTGTAAGGAAATTACACTCCACTTAGAGTCCTTTCTCGTAAGAAAGGTGATCTAACATAGACACTTAGGGGGTAAAAAGAATCACTATCCTCCTCTTTTTCTTTGTTTCCACATGGATGGCTCATTTTTCTTGTAAAATTTTAAGTTGAAGTTATTGCTTTCATACACAATCACTTAAATTGGGACTATAAGTTTTTTTTAACCCTCAAGTATGCTCTTCCCCCTCACCCTTGTGTGATCTCGGGAATCATAAAGGTGGTTAAAAGGACATTTCATCTCCCTTAAAAAATCTTTAGGAGAGGACAAATCCCCCCTAGGGTTCCTCTTAGTTGTTGAAATCATATTTAAGCTTTGTAAGGACCCATACATGCCCACATGTTTGAAAACTTATGATAGTTTCTAAATACTTTCTTAGTTTAGACCACAATCTAGGAAGTTTAAAGATCAAAGTAACGGGCCCATACATGACCACATGTCTACAAATCTAGGATAGTTTCAAAAGCGTTCTTAGTATAGACAACATTTTAGGGAGTTTAAAGGATTTGTAAGGATCCATATGTCCACATTTCTAGTTCTTTAGGGATTTAAATATTCCGTAAGGTTGTACCAAAGACACATAGTAAGCTAGGTAAGAAGATTTGTAAGGACCACAGGAAGTCCACATGTTGCAATCTTACACTTAACTTATTAAAATATTTGCACACTTGTCACTTTCTTTCACACAAAGCCACTCCTCACACACACATAATTTCTACTAGAATAGTGGAGGTCGAAGTAGGTTTTCTCCAAAGGAATTCTGAAAGATATCACTACTTCTTTGGAAATTATCCACACCTAATTAATTCAAACAAGGTTGGTCCATGACCCCAATCTCTCATCCCACCACATCTAATTTTTTTCTAAAAACGCACTAAAGTTTCCTCCACATGAGGTGCCAAAAGATTTTTTTAGTCTAGGTAGGGTATCGGGGGTAGGCATCCAAATAACCCCCCGTTATCAGGTTCTCACATTTTCAAACAATAGAAGTTAAGAAATAGGGAACTTTCAAATACTCCAAGTCAAGTGTTCCTACACCATAAGGCAGGGAGATACACGTGAAGGGTCAAATACTGAGGCCCAGTTATTCTGTGCATCCCTCCTTGAGTCACCCAACTCTTGTGAGGGAATCCAGTCTATGACCAATTTCTGAGGCCGAAAATATAAATGCCACACTTTGACCAAGGTACTTAGTGGCCAAACTCAGGATATCCACCAAGGTGGCGATTTTGGGCTGCAATCACACCTTGATCATATTTTGTGTGGCTATTGGGAAATATTGCCAGCTCTTTCGGGATATTCACACTCTACCCCTCATTATAATTGTTTACTTCAACCTTCACTAGTTTCTCTTCCGGTGGCTTTAGACCCCACTGTCGAGTGCTATTGGAAGGCCCGATGCTAATTGAGAGGAAGGATGTTAGGTATTTTAGACCACAAACATTTGTTTTTATTATTCCCCCACGCGGAAAAAATCCACCTATCCACATGCTTGTTTATTTACAATTTATTTATGTATGATGTTCATTTGATTACATGAAATTGTGAGTTATACTATCTTGTGAAGGTCAAAAAATATACAAAGCTCTTGTTCATTTATTTCTCTCTTGTCACCATTTTCACACATTCACTTTTCTATTTGGAAAAATTAGGGGAACCAAAGAATCCCCGTCATTCTATACGCTTGCAAAATCTCCCTCCTATTCTAGGAAGAGTCCCTAGTCTTTCCAACTCACCGGCTCAGCCATCACACACCTCCGTGAGTGCTACTATTTTGGGATCATATTTACTTGGTTCCACTTTGCTTGGGTCCAATACCCAAGGTCACCCATCTATTGTTTCTCCTTCACGAGGAGGTAGGAGTCAAATGTCTTCCCAAAGAGGAAGTACAAACCCACCAAATCCCTCTCAAGGGACAATTCCATTACCTACTCACACAATGGCTGGAACTAATCCTCCGCCAAATATTCCTATGCCATACTTGGCATCCCTCAACATTCCCAATTTGACCAAACTCATGAATGATCCCATTTTACATGACCCCACATGGCCCAATATGCCTACCAAACTACCTTCAAATATTCCAAAATTAGAAGGAAAACTGGGGGAAGATCTCGCCAACCATGTTATGACATTTCACTTATGGTTCTCTTCAAACAACATCATGGATGATTCCATCCGATTGAGGTTATTTCAAATAAATCTCACGGGCTCATCAACCAAATGGTATGTGGACGAAAAATCAGGGTCCCATGTGACCTTTGAATCATTAGCGAAGGCCTTTTTGTCCTTTTTCCAACTACCAGTTCATCACGATACTAGCTTAGAACTTCTTTCTAAGTTCAAACAAACCACTGTTATCCATATAGCTGACCACATCCATGAATGGCATCGATGACATAGTTTGTATAAAGAAGAAACCACCAAAGAACAACGTCTTGATTGGTTTCTTAAATACCCCGTCTCTATTATTGCCAAGGATGTAGCATCCACTTTTCCTCAGTCAGAAGAGGAAGCTTTTAACAAGGCCCAAAAATTTGACCTCATCTATGCTCAGTCAGGTTACTTATACACAATACTACTTGAGGCACCCCGACCCATACCATTCGGTCAGGACAAACTTGGGATGTCCCACGTTGCAGATGGGTTGATTGGTTCTATGACCCATCTCAACCCTAACGTCCACCCATCACCCACTTATGGTGCACCTCAATATCTGGAGCCATATGGAGGGATGTACTATTACCCTCCTCCCACTCACAAACAGTCATATCCTGTTGCTCCCCCTCCACCATTGGGTGGACCCCCACTGGTACCCATGATGCACCCAATCTCTCAACCAAGTAGGATTTCACCCTCAACCCCTTCATGTAACCTCAACAATAGTGGAATTGCTTCAACTTCCTACACGCCATATGGATCGTCTCCACAAAACACTCTGTATTTTCCATTTCCTGGTCCTCCACAATCAGTTGCTCCTCCACCAGGAAAACCACATGCCGATGTTAACTTTGTTCAACCCTCTCCCATTAAAAAACTTCAGAATTTTGAACAATTGAATACGGAAAATATGGCCCATCCGCCGAATAATTCCTAGAAGAAAGGGAAAAAATGAAATAATAACAACTCGGGACCAGGCATAAATAACCCCCAACAAAACCATCCCATTGGGGGCAACCAAAATCAAGGCAACCAAACCACTAAGGGGGCACCAATAAAAATCAACCATGACAAGGGAAGAACAACAACCTCAGAACTAACTTCCCTTGCATTCTATGTGGTGAGTATGGACATTATACGCACCATTGCCCCCAAATTTCTGACTTCAAACAGATGAAAGAATCTATGAATGTGCAATGTCCTCTAGCGCCACCTACCCCTCAACAGGCCCCACAACATTATTTGCAACTTCCACCTCCTGCTATTTTGAAAAACCCTATTCCACACCAATGTGTGATGAATACCCAATAAGAGGTAATCCCTGCCCCACCACAAATGGGGAGGTATCAAAATTTGGGTCCCAATCAACTTGGAAATATGACCGATCGCAACATCCTCCTTACCAATGAAGAATATATTCTTCTGCAAACACGTGATCGTCAATACAGTGTTCCCCCTGAATCTATCCCAAACACCTCAGAAGTGGCTCTAGCTATAGCCAGACAACCATTGATGATTCCACGCCCTAACACTGAACCAAACCCTCATATACCCCGTATGTCATTATGGCATAATGTAAATAACCCTCATGCTAGAGAAACACATAACTATAACCTGGTCGACGACTTAGCACAGTATATTGCAACCATGTCTGTATTGGAGGTCCTCCAAACCTGTTCATCCCAATGAAAATATTTTCTTTCCGCCTTGGCGACAATCGACCCAACTGATACTCGACTCATCACTTTTGATCTAGATAGTGGAGAACCACACCTCCCCACCCTGGTATCTTTTTAGATACCAGTTAAGATACAAAACATCACAATTCATTGGTGTATCATCGATGAATGTGCATCCACATGCATCATGTCCAAAGTAGTATGGAAAAAACTTAGCTCACCTGAGCTAGTTCCATCTGCCATTACCTTGCAAGCTTACGACGGTCGCCCATCTTCCCCCGAAGGGCTCTTCCAAATTGTCCCTGTAGAACTTAGGGGAAAAACCATCCTCATCAACATTGAAGTTATCGATGCCCCATTTGATTACAATATATTGTTTGGACGTAGCTACATGTATGCTATGAAGGAAAATTGTCACCATCGACCAACTTACACATTACGAGCCTAATCATTCCGCCAACATCGATAACTTTCTCCCCCTTGTCCGCACTAGCTCATATATTTTTTCGGTCATCGACATGGGTCCCAAAATTTTCAATGACCCAATCTTGCTGGGGGCATATCATGGAGCACCACCTCTCCCACACCCTTCACCACAAGTGTGTGTAGTAGCTTCTAATGGAACAAATATCAGAGACAATACTCCTTCCACCGAGGCCCCTCCCCACATCGAAGTTCCACAAGTGGGAGAACTATTACCTCAGGAGTTCCCTCATCACCCCACTGCACCATTTGTCCCATAATCCCCCTCCCTCCAGGGGGAAAATATCGGTTTGGGAGACAGTCCCCCAAGCCATTACCCAAATTCCATTTTTCTACCCCCTACCTGGAGTCCAAGCATTCCAGGTAGATTCTGCTCTTACCCTTCCCAACATGGTTCTTTCCATCCATGTCTAGTATCTCCATCCACCCGCTATGGTTCCTACACCATATCTCCCTCCTCAAGCATAGGGATTACCAATGCAGATCCCAGTACAAGATCTTTCCACACCACCCCCACACCCAACTAGAAGCAACACCCCCACCACTGGGGGTAGACAAAAGAAGAACGATCCCACAACTCCACTTCCTCCTTGAGATCAACCTCCTTGCGCACTATGTGAAAGAGAAGGACCCCCACTAACATATGTCCTACTCTTCCCAAGTTACGCAATTTGATCCAGCTCCCTAGATAAATCACATTAATCACCACTCCACCAAGTACATCCACTACAACTACGAAGTCCTCAACCACACGCAATAAAGGGTTGTGAACCAAATTCGCTTATGCCATCTATTTAGAATATGACCACTACACTCATCATTTGCCAGCTCTACCTCAATTTCTCCAAACGTTAGCTGTAGTACGTAAAACATCTCATCTAGAGCCCTCTCAACCACTCCCTACTAAGACTCACATTACTGACATTCAATATATTTCATCATCAGTACTCGAGCGAATGAGGTACCCTCCACAATATCGGGACATTCACTTTATGTCTAGCAGTCCCTCGCACCTTGTACACGATATCCCTTCTATGTCCTCACCACTTGAGGACAAACACTTACCCATTGACAGTTCCCCCCGTCACCTCCCAAGATCCCCTGTATTCTCTCATTTTTCACTGCGACGAGGATATCCTGGAGGAACTCACTACCCCCAAGTGCCCATGGAATGTGCTCCATCATCGAACACTTTTTCTTTCATAAGAGGCCTTTCACCCTCCTATCCAATCCTCCATGTGCACAATCGAAACCAAGGATTTTATTCCTTTGGGGCATATAGACTAGTTCAACAACCCTATCCCTGCCCCATATGCTTTTGAAGAAGGAAACATGGCCACCATCTCCCCCACTATCAAAATTGACAATTCCATTAAACCGAGAATTGTAGAATACATCACCATTGGCGTCATGTTCTCCCTTGAAGAACTCATTGCTTACAAAGCTCTCTTTCAAGAATATCAGGATAGTTTTTCCTGGTCATATATGAAGATGCTTGGCCTCAATCCTTCTATAGTCGAACATCGAATCGATACTTGGCCAGATGTCTCCTTTGTTTGTCAAAAGAAACGCCCCCTTCACCCATCCAAAGATGCGGCTATCAAAGCCGAAATTGACAAGTTACGCGCTTCCAGATTCATTCACCCCATTGCATACACTTCGTGAGTCTCCACCCCCGTCTCTGTTAACAAAAACATGGCATTATTTGTGTCTGCACAAACTTTCACGATATCAACCATGCTTGTCCCAAAGACAACTTTCCAACCCCTTTCATCGACCAAATCATCGATGATTGTGATGGCCATGAGGCACTGTCCTTTATGGATGGGTTCTTAGGCTATAATCAAATTCAAATCCATCCAGCAGATCAATACAAAACTTCTTTTACTACCCCTTAGGGTACCTTTGCTTATCACGTCATGCCTTTTGGACTAAAAAACGTCGGTGCTACGTTTCAATGGGCGATGACCTATGTTTTTCATGATATTGCTCGCATCATCCTTTCTTATTTAAACGACCTCACTACTCGATCCAAAAATCAAACCCAACATTTAGATGACTTACGCATCGTTTTCCAACAGTGTCGCCAATAGAAAATACGTTTGAACCCCCTCAAGTGTGTATTTTGCATCACTACCAAGTGCCTTCTTGGGTTCATTGTCTCCCAACATGGCATCACTATGGACCCCCTCAAGGTCCAAGCTATCACATAAATTCCACCACCAAGGACTTTAGACCAAATGCAAAGCCTACAAGGAAAAGCCAACTTTTTACGTTACTTTGTCCCAGACTACGCCACATGTGCACATGGTTTTCTTTGCTTATTGCATCATGATATCCCATTTTGATGGGATGACCATGCTTAAACAACTTTTGATGATTTAAAAGATGCCTTATCCAATGCCCCTTTAATAATTCCCCCAAACACCTTATCCTCTACTTGTTAGCCTCAACTTTCTCAGTAGCAGGAGTCCTTTTCCAATTAGGGGATGATGGGTGTGAACACGTCATTTACTACATTAGTAAAAACCTTTCCGGGCCACCCTTGAAGTATAATCATGATGAGAAACTGGCATTACCAGTTTCCCTTGCAGTCCAAAAAATGAGACATTATATCCTTCTTCGAACTACCAAGGTCATAGCAGATTCCAACCCCATGCAATACTTGCTTAGTCGAAGGCATATTAACAATTTTTTTTTCCGGATGGATCGTTATCCTCCAGGAATACGATCTAGAGTTATTTACTCACAAAATCAAGAAATCTCTATTCCTATCCGAACTCATTATGACTTTTCCCTCAGATGCCAAAGCTTCCCCCATCAATGAGGATTTCCCCGATGAACACCTCTTCTTCATACCCTTTGATGACCCCTAGTATGGCAACCTCCTTGTCTACCTTCGTACATAGAAGTTTGGGTCTCATCTCTCTCTCGATATGATCATTGACGCATTTTCCATCAACCCCCTCGATACCTCCTCATCAGAGATATTCTCTATCAACGCGGGGTCGATACCATCCTTTGGCGATGTCTTATGATTGATGAAGGTGATAGAGTCTTGAAGGATTTCCACAATGGCGCTTGTGTTGGTCACCTCTCAGGTATGTCCACCACCCAAAACATCATTCGAGCAAGGTACTTCTGGCCCACTTTGTTTCATGACTGCATCCATGCTTTCAAGTGATGTGACAAATGACAACTTTATGCAAACAAAGGACAAGCGCCACCAACTCTTCTACATCTAGTCATCACAGCTGACCCCTTCTGTAAATGGGGCATAGACTTTATGACTTTCCATCCCCCATCCAGTAATAAAAACAAGTACATTGTTGTGGCACTGGATTACTTTACCAAGTGGGCCGAATCCATGCCCACATTTAACAACATCGCTGACAAAACAACGCATTTTTTCTTCAACCGTGTCATTACCCGGTTTAGAGTCCCATTACAGTTAGTTTCCAATCATGGTAAACACTTTGAGAACGAGATCTTTGCAGAAATATCCTCAAAGTTAGGATTCACCCATGAGTTCACCTCCCCATACTACCCTTAGTCCAATGGACAAGTCGAGGTTGTCAACAAAGTCCTCAAAACCATGCTACAATGTACTGTCAACAAACATAAGACCAACTGGCATCATATGTTGTTTTCCTCTTTATGGGCTTATCGCACGATAGTCAAAACTGCCATTGGTTTTACACCGTTCCACCTCATCCATGGGATCAAAGCCACCCTACCCATCGAGTGCAAAATCCCCACATTACACACTGCCATTGAGCTATTACCTGACACCTCTCCAATGGAGCAGCGGATGCTGACCTTAGAGTCACTTGATGAAGATCGTCGATCTTCATTAAAACAAAATGAGGTAGCTAAAAAATGGTCCAAAGCCACCATCGACCGCGATGTGAAAATTCTCTCATTCGAAGAAGGTGATCTCGTGTTAGCCTACGATATCATCCATGATACTCTCGGCCATGGGAAATTCGAGTCCTTATGGCATGGACCCTTCATCGTCCAACATTGCCTCACTAAAAGCGCCTACATTTTGGCCTCTCCAGAAGGCTACCCTCTCAAAGAACCCATCAACGGGTTGTACTTAAATAAGTTTTATGCCTAAGAATAGCCCCCCTACCTTAGGTTTCTCTTTATACACATTTGTAGAGTTTTTAGTATTCTTGTTGATGCAAGGGCAGACCCAGGGTTCAACTCTAATAATGCACCAACAAACCCTATCTACTTGCCCTTATGGAGACACCTGTGAAGTAGATTAAGTCTCACCCGAGGTAGTAATAGGGGGGTTGTAGGACACCAGAGGAGATGTAATATGATTCCAAAACAACAACACAAAATAACCTAGAGATTCTTAACAATATTATCCTTAACTTCGCAAAGTAGTTTATATCTTCTTATCTTCAACATGAAACATAACAATGCAATAACAGTATAAAAGGAAGTAAATAGAAAAGCATCAACCACATAGAACAACAATATTTTATGTGGTTCACCCCCTCCCTAGGGATACATCCACAAAACTATGTTTATTGATAAAATATATGAAAATATACAGTTCTATCTGTGCACTCAGTTGCAGATCCTTCTCTTTCTCTTCCTTATCTCCTAACCCTGTGCACCCAGCTGCAGAGTCAATCTTCACACCCAGTTGAAGACCCCAAATACAAGAGTACACTAAAATATAGCACTTTTACATTTCAACCTCACTATTACCTCTTATTTCAACTCTTCTAGACCTCTATTTATCATTTCATGAATCTTAGAAACCCTAGACTGAAGTCTAGGTGCCAAAACCTTAGGTGTCAAAACCCTAGGTCCACATAACCCACATTTTAAGGAATTCACCGACCTGTTCTTCCTTCTTCTCTGCGAGGTGATCCAAAACACCCATTAGTGTCTTTTTCCTCTTGCTAACTTGTCCACGATCTATCTTCTTTGGTGCTTTTTTTTCCTTGATATTTTCTTTCAATGGCTTGCTTTCCTTTACTTCATTCCTTCTTTTATGCTTCATTAACCACTTCGACCCTTCCTCGGTTTAGGTGTCTTCCGTGCACTTCATACTTTGTCTTTCTTCTTCTTTAATCTTCGCTTTCTTCCTTAATACATGACCAAGGGAAAATAGACCCCCAACACTCACATGTGACTCATCCCGAGGCACTGCAGGGTTGAGCCTCCTGTATTACTTCGACTGCAGACTACATGAAGCAGCCTGTGCTTTCTGCTCTGTCCCTCCCTATCTTGTGCAAACTATCTTTTCTGTGTTTGGTACCTAATTTCAACTGCACCTAGTACCTAGACCCTTCTTCCTTTGATTTTACTAAGAGTTGCGAGGCAATTGGTTGTCACATTACATATTCAATCGGCTCCCATTTAATAAACCATCCTTCCATTCTCCATTAAGAGTCTTCAACTGCACAACTCCACCTTCTGTAACATAGGCAACCTCGAATGGCCCAAGCCAATGTGTCCTGAACTTTCCTAGATTCTTTATGAATTTGCTATCATATAAAAGTACCAAATCTCCTTGTTTAAATGCTTTCTTCTTGATATGTCTATCATGGTAATATTTTTCTCATTCTTTTTGTACCTATTGATGAAATCCTGCAATGAACCTGTCTTCCTCTAGTTCTATCAACTACGCGAGCTTGTCTTGAACAACACCGGTGTCATCCATACCTGTAAATGCTGTAATTCTTAAACTAGGAACCAAATATTCCATAGGTACCACTTCTTCCAAGCCATAAACTAACTTGAAGGGAGTCTGTGTTGTTAAAGTTTTGCAAGTAGTTCAATAAACCCATAATACTGTTGGAATTCTCAAATCCCAATCATCTCTGTTAGCATTGCAAATCTTAGTCAATGTTATCTCCAAAATATTATTCAAAGATTTGACTATACCATTCTCCTGTGGGTGGTATGGTGTGCTCTTCTAATGGTGAACTTTAAACTCTTGGTTCAGGGCTTCAATATTTTTGTTAATGAAGTGTGTGCCTTGATCACTCATAAGAATTTTGGGGCATCCAAATCTGGCTATGATATCATCAAAGATGAACCACACAACTGTAGATGCACTACAGTCCTTAACTTCTCTTTCTTCGGTCCATTTGGTCAAATACTCTATAGTAGTGATAATGTATCGAGCTCCTGTGCACTTTCTTGGTGGGATTATAGGTCCCACAAATTCAATAGCTCATTTATGAAATGCCTATAATGTTAATTGAGGTGCTAAAGGAATCTTATCCCTTTTAGAAGGCTTCCCTACTCTTTGACATGCATCGCAGGATCTGTGGTATTCCTTAGCATCCTTATGTAAGGTGGGCCACCAGAGGCCATCTCTGAGAACCTTCTGTGTTGTGTATTTCCATGCATAATTTCCTCCTGCGATGCCTTCATGTGATTTTGCAATAATCAATGGTATTTCTGACTCCATAACACATCTTCTTAAGATATCATCTAGTCCTATCTTATATAACTATCCAACTATAATTTGAAAATCTGTAGCGTGGACTACCAACTGTTTCTTTTGAATAACTGTATACTCGCTAGGTGCCATTCCTGTGGACAAGAACTGGACTATCTCGGCGAAGTGATCATCGACTTTTCTGATGGCCAACAACTGTGCATCTGGTAGTGTATCATTCAAACTGGTAGGTTCCTCGCCATGTTCTAACCTGGATAAGTGGTCAGGTCCCTTATTCATTATTCCTGGCTTGACCACGATCTCAAAGTCATACTCCTGGAATAATAATAGCCATCTGCATATTCTTCCCCCCAACACTGGCTTGTTGACTAAGTACTTTAATGTAGAATGATCAGTAAACATCTTAAAATGTCCTCCCAACAAGTAGTGTCTAAACTTCTGCAACGCATATACCATAGGTAAGCCTTCTCTTTCAGTGGTAGTATAATTTATTTTAGATGTAGAAAGCTTCCTGCTAGAAAAGACTATATGGTGGTCAATATCTCCTACACCTGGTTGTGCTAAAACTTCTCCTAATGCAATGGATGAAGCATCGACACGAACATGGAATTCCTTACTCCAATCTGGAAAAACCAAAATAGGTGCAGTGACCATTTTCCGCTTTAATGTTTCGAAGCTTTGTTGGAATTCCTCTGTCCATTGAAACTTACTATCCTTCTTTAATGGCTTCTCCATAGGTGTTGTTATCTATGTGTAACCCTTAATAAAATTTCTGTAGTATCCAGTGTGTCCCAATGCAGTATGCAACTATCTAACCAAAGTACGAGGAGGTAGATCAACAATGATAGAAATCTTGGAAGGATCTACCAACAACCCTTGCTTACACATAATGTGTCCTAACAACACTCTAAAAGGAGAAAAGAAAATACACTTTCTCAAGTTCAGGGAAATATGGAATTTCCTGCACTTATACAACATTAATCTCAAACATTCAATATGATCTTTGAGTAGACTAAAAACGGTCCAGTCATCAAAGTATGCCTCCAAAAATTTATGTAAAAATTCCTTAAATTCTTCGACCACCACCCTGGAAAATATGGCTGGTGCATTCTTCAAACCAAAAGGCATCACAATGTACTAAAAAGAACCCCGTTCTATTGCAAATGTAGTATTATGTCTGTCCTCCTTAACAATTTTGATATGGTGATAGCCTGAAAATCCATCTGTGAATGAATAAACATCCTTTCCTCCTACATTATCTAGAACTTCATCGGTAAAAGGTGTAGGAAATGGATCATGTAAACATGCATCATTCAATTTCCTTAGATCTACACATATTCTAATTTCCCCTGAATTCTTATCTTGGAACACCATAGGGCTGATCCATTCAGATTCTTTAGCTAGGTCTATGATTACTGCTTCCAACATTCTATCTAATTAAATCTTAACTTTCTTCTTGTACTTGGGATTCAATCTATAAGGCCTCTTCTTGACAGGCCTTGCATATGATTTCAAAGGAATCTTCATTTTTCCCATGGGTCCTTTAATTCCCTTCATGTCTATAAACTTGGTTGGAAACAAGTCTTGATACTCATGCAATAGTTCTGTAATCTTACTAATAGTAGCATCATCCCAATAGTCTCCAACATTGGCCAACTTAGGTGCTTGCTCTATTCCAATATTAACTTTCTTAATTTTAATAGGCTGCCAAAAAAAAGGTAATTCAATTCTTGGCCCTTATATATCTCTTTGTCCTTCAGTTTTTGAAATGTTCACATTCCTAGGGTCATCATCCTCATCAACATTAATATTATAACAACCTTGTAACCGCTGAAGAGGTTTAGTCCATTCATCTTGTTCTTTTTCAAGAGGGGGGTTAGGCACCTCCTCAAAGACCTTTTGTCTTACACTTTGTAAAGCCCGATCTACTATGGGGTACTAAATTTAAAATAGGAACGTAGCTATAAATTTCTGGGTCATACCATACCAGTCTGTAGTGATTAGGTGCAATTCTGCTTGAAGATACCGGTTGATAGGCGTAGTATCTAAGGTGTTAACAAAATTATGTACCCACTGTTATTTAGGAATGCTTCTCCAGACTTCCTCACAACTTCGAACATGGTCCTTAGGAAAACTATGGCCTGTGTATCGAACTTCACGACCTTCATCTTGGTATGAAAAGTGCACTGTCAACAAGGTGCGACATTGTACCCACTCCACGATGTTCTTCTTATGTGTTCCCCACCATCTAGCTAGTGTTTCTTTCAAGGCTTCATCTAGTGACAAAAACCTATGTTGTATTGGTACAATTTCTTCAAATTCGAATAGGAATGTCTCTAAATTATTCAAGCCATCAAATGTGGGAAGATTACTTACTTCTGTGCCAATCCAACGAACTACCTTAGTCAATCTGGCACACCTCCACGTAGAGACTTCATACATTATGTTCTGCCAATTTTCCAATGCTTCTTTTGAATCTGACGAGCATGCACTTTCACTTCGCCAACTTAGATTTCCATCTGTTGTAGGATTAATATAATCATGTTGTCCCACTGTAAGTTTATAGATGTTCTCTATCTCATAGGTGCAATCTTCTTCTCTTATAGGTTCTGTGTATCTGTGACCTTCATCAGTTTCAAGAGGTGCAATTACCCTAAGGTCATCACCTTCAAATTTCATTCTTCTCTTTTTTAGGTCAACAACAGTCAAATTGTTGAAAGCCCAATCAATACCCAACAATGCAGGAAAAAGAAAAATATCATCAACAATCTCAATCACTTCGAAGTCTGCAAATGTCCTCAATCCGTCGATGTCTACAAGGACATGCTCTAGTCTTCCAAAGGGGCTCACCGCCTGCTAATTAGCTATCCTGAGCCTAATAGGAGAGTAAATAAATTTAGGTTTTCCCATCAATTCCCAAGTCTACTTCGTCATAACATTTAATTTTGATCATAGGTCGAGGACCACATAGTCTATGTCGTAGTCTCCAATCTGATCACTAAGGTGCAGTTCCTTGCGTGTCCTCCTTTTTCTAGATACTTGATTCACTTCTCTATTCAACAGAGGATCTACTCTTCCAATTTCATACTGTCTTATCAGGTGTTGTAGCTCCTGCACAACTTTTTCATCTTTAATCAAATTTATACAGGTATACAAGAAGTCTACAAGCTTGCTTACCTCTTTTCCTTGTCTAGGTAGGGTAGACTAATAAAATGCTGGAGGCATTTCACATTCCCTCACTTCCAATTGTTCCTTAGATGAAGAATCTTGTTCACCTACAAATTCTCTTCTTGTTTCTTCAAAAGTATGCTTTTCTTTCCTTGGATAAAAAAATGGCGCCTTCTATGCAACTCTTATGATCCTTGATCCATATGTAGTCTTTCCTGGAGTCACCCTATCTTCTCCTGTGACAACGCCTCCTCTAGTAATAACATCGACTCTGGGTTCCTCACTGCGTGGTTCAACTAATATTAGTTGGACTTGCTGGTTTCCACATTGTCTTTCCTGAACTTTAGCTAACAATACTGGACAGTCTTCAATGACATGGTCAAATGAATTACAGTAGCTGCAAGTAGTACAAGGATTCTAACAATCCCTTGCCAAATGAACTGGATGAGAACAATTATAGAAACTAATCTAACCTCGACCTTGACCCATGCCTCCTCCTCGTCCTCTTCCTTTGAACCCACCGCGAGGTTTGAAGTTTCCTCTTCCCAAGGAATTGAACTGTGCAACATTCCATTCTTGCTGTAATTCTCCTTGCATTCTATATGCATCCCTTGAACTTTAATGAATGAGGTCATAATCCCTATAATCCTTCTCATCATTCCCCACAAATTTGCAAAATGTACAATAAAGATTGGTGGGTGTTTGGAAATATTTCTTCATATAATAAAATTCACCAGGACGATGTCTAGTTCTACATTCCTCGAACCATGGTAAAATAGTCTGCTTCAAATGGTTAGGAGCTCCAGAGGCCAAGAATTCATTAAATAAAGGACATTTCTCTTTGTCATGGCCCTCTTCTTTACATCAGATACACCAGATGTATTCTCTTTTCTCCTTTCCTTCATATTTCTTCATGTCTTCAACCTATAAAGATAAACTAGTTAATTGATTCAAAATATGAATCATACCTTGATTGGATTCTCCTACAGGGGCTGCTTCTAGTTTCATGGAAATCTCTAATGCTTCATCCTGCGAAGAAACCTTCTATTGCATCAGAGGAACTCTAATGTGTGGCAGGAGGGAAGCGATGCACCATTCCTTATGTTGTTCGTCTGTAATCTAGAAACTTAAATGGCCTGTTAAGGTTTTAAACCTGTGATCAAATTCCCAAACAATTTTAGTCACCTTCTGCTTGATTTCCTTCAACTCTGTAATGCACTGTGACTGTGACTTAGGATTCTTGAACTCTGCACTCAACGCAGTCTTAATGTCATTCAACAGTTTAGACTATACATATCCTGTAACTGTTGATTAAGGTTGGTTGTCATTGATGTCAACCCTTGAAGAATGATCCGAAATCGGATTCAGAAGGCTGTTAGGGCATGAAAAATGCTCAAAAATAAAAGTACTCAGAATCCGACGAAACCAACACCATTGCGTCCGCCTCGTCTTCCTGATTCCGGTGGTATAATTTTTATGTCAAACGGAGTCCGTATGAAGAAGATATCGCATTCTGTCCGCCGAGCCAAACAGGCAAAATTTTGGGATGCTGACTGTACCTGTCCATACAGTCCGTACAGGGCACGTGTGGGTCCGTACAGGGACATGTGGCACGTCCGTACGTGAGACACGTGGCACGTCCTTACAAGTGATGCGTGGCAGGACCAGGGGACGACACATGGCAGGTTCGTACAGGTGACGTGGCAGCACCAGAGGACGACACGTGGCAGGTCCGTACAGGACACGTGGTAGCCTCCGGCAGTGACACGTGTCAATCAGTTTTGGCATTTTGGGCATACGAATGGACTAATCCCAAGGTGACACGTGTCACCACTGGAAGGGTGACACGTGGCACGGGATGACGTCAGCAGCCTACGTGGCTCGAATGACGTGGCGTACGGAGGATGACGTGGCATGGATGACTGGACCGTACGGCTTCTGACGTGGCGCTGACGTGGCAGCTGACTGGGCGTACGGAAAGGATGACATGGAAGTACGACAGATGACGCGTGGCTGTCACATGGGCCAATTATCAGATGACACGTGTCATAGTTTAATTGGTTGTAAAGGTACCACGTGGCCCAGTCAAGGAC
>JZKD02S1357033.1:1143440-1208847 GCA_000966675.3 Picea glauca | reverse complement strand
ATATATATATATATATATATCATGAAGGTCATCATTGTTTACAAAACATATACATGTACAATCTCCCGTAGGCCTATCAATCCCCCCACCCCTATGAGTACAAAAATGGGTAACAAGTACCCTATACAAAAACAGACTCCCAAGCTTGTACATAAAAAAACCGGCACTCACAGTGCCCCTAGAGTTCCCCCCCAAGGTCCTCTGCTAGCCGGAGGAATCCCACTAGCTAGGGGCCCTCCAGGTCCAGGAGGCAGCCGATCAGTCATCGTTGCCCCCATCACTGCTTCTCAACAGATCAGGGTCCACCACTCTACTGGTACTCCCATGCACTGCTCCAGAACCTCCTCATCCTAGATGTGGGTCCACATTCCCTTAGGCACACCCTATAGAGCCCGCTTGAAATGTCAATGCAGATCCTCCAACATGACCTCGTCATCTCCCTGAGGCTCTCTCGCTGTTCTAACACCAACGTCATCTCATCGTTGCCTCTGTCCAACCCTTGGCTCTATTGATTCCTGTCGAGCCGACCCCCGATGACCTTTGCCTCTCGTCCTTGGGGTCCTACATATGCAAAACAATGCCAGAGATATTGTCAGCATCCATATACATATATAATCAATGTTATCTAACAAAATCCCAAAAAATAAAACTATAACACATACCTCGTTGGTCCCATTCCTCCCCAGGAGGCAACACAATGTATGGATCATGGAGGTAGTCCATACCCGCATATGGATACCTCAGAATAACCTATGGCATCTGGTGCCACACTCGAGACACCATGGCTGTGAAATAATGGCCACCCTCCCCGCCTCCATGTCATGCCAGCATGTGGGCTCACCACATAAGTCGTGACTCTCATCACCCCATGGGCTCTAACAGGATCCTTGGGTGCAATAGAGGAAACCTCTCTAAAAACCAGGCCACCGAAACGAACCCGAAAGAAAAGTCACTAGAGTCGGCTCCCTGACACCAGTTCAATTGTACCATCATCTTGGTGTGCATAAGCACACCCCCTGCAAACATGTCCCCATCCAATACCTTCTCCACAACCCTTAGCTGACCACCAGTGATCCGCTGAGTACCCAAGGATCCGTAGATCCTCACCACCATTGCCACAATACACTCAATAAGGAGGTCATCAATGGCCTCAATGAGGATGACCGAACCTGACATAGGGTTCAAACCAGTACAATGGTGAGCTGCCATGGTCTCCACCCAATCCTCCCGGGGCAGATGGGGCTCAACAGGCAGGGCCATCCCACAGAATGGGAGCCCTGTCAAGAAAAACACATCCTCTGTCGCAGAGAATGTCAATTTCTCCCCTCTAACTATGAATCACTGTATATTAGTGCTCCACATCCCGATCAAATACTATAGCAAGAACTCCTGCGATCGTATGAGGGGGCAGTCGAAGAACTTGAGCAACCCATAGGCTACCAAGTGTCTCTGCACGCTCAACTACTCCCTTACTGCCTCCTGTAACCGGTGCTAGTCACGCTATCTCTAGTGGACCGACATGCTCTTGTATACTCTGTTGATCACCTGCATCCACACATAAACATTTGATCAGTGTCATCATCCAGCAAAAAGCATAAAAATATCAAAAATTACAAACCCTTAGCCTTGCCCACAATGTGCGACTTTCACCTAGATAGGTGTGCACATGTGCACACCTATTCTTTAAATAGCTACGCACTGATGCACAAATAACTAGGAAAAAATCGTGCATGAGTGTGAAACTATCAGTCCGACAGACACACATCTCATGCGCACCTATTTTTCCAACCCTCGCGTCCACATGCGTGGTTTTTCCCAGCACAACCACACATTATGTGTGGAAAATAGAGTTATACTCGCACACATATGCACATGTATTCCTCCTTTTCCTGCGCACTGGTAGGACCCTACCCTTAAAACCCCCTATACGACCCTCCATACAGACCCTACCTGCAAACTAGGAAATTCACCAATTGCAGGATGTTAGGACCACTAACCTGTCTCTCGCCACTCCCGGATCGGTAGCCTCACACTCCCACAATCTTGAAATCTCCTCACGACTATCTCGTCAACTCAACAACATTGACATGTACAAATGAGGTGGCATTGTGGGCCCACCAGATATATATAGCCCCTTTTTCCCAACTTCCACCCTCTATTACAGGAGCCCAGAGCCTCAGTTTTCTGATCCATTCTTAGCCACGTGATCCTGATCCCACCATTTACACATTCATATTCCCCAGGTCATCATATACACTTTGGCCCGGAGGAGAATTTTTCTCACGTCACATTCAAGTATGCATGCTCACTTTCAATTTTATCAAATAACTGTTATATGATCTCTCTCATAAGATATTTTTCATGTCGGGTATTTGGTTTTCATGTGTGTAGATACTTGTTTCGCAAGCTTACATCCCGTTCAAGTATATGTTTGACACTGGCATGTAATTAATCCCTCTATAAATCAATTGCATATCCTAGTCAAACCCTCTGACATTTACCTTTAGGGTCCCTACATTCGACTCTGTAGTATCTTCACCTCTACCACATTTGGGTATTGTCATCCGATAACACTCTCCCCCACATGCGTTTTCCCATTCATAGTTCCCCTTGGAAACTTGACATTCATGTTGATTTTCACCCCCTAGGGATGGGAGTCTTGATAGTCTTATGCACTTCCGAGAATGAAACCCATACTTATTCTCATCATATTTCTAACCTTCCCAGTGGACTCCCAGGTCATATCATCTCGGTTCTATTGATTGCACCTCCATAGTTTCATTATCCCTCCATATCATCCACCATTGGTTTTCCCATCTGCAGATTGTACTCCATCCATTTACCTAATACAGAAACACACCCATGGGCCGCCCACCCTCCACCAGTTGTCTTTCACAACTTTCTCTCTCCATGGGCCAAGCCATCTTTCACTAGGGAACTCGTTTCTATATCCGTATACTGAACCAAATTATTCTTTATTTCTTTGGTAATTGTAAAAAGCCTTTGTTTTCAACATCTACATAGCTTTTTTGTTGTCATACTTTATGGCCTTCTTTTCCTAGAAAAGAAACCCATGTATCCCTTGGTTGGGGCATCCACTCTCTTTTCATTCCAACATCGTTCATGAACCCTGAGTATCCCAAGTCCATATACCCATGATCTCTGCTTTTTTCCACTTTGTTAGCCTCTGGCATAGTTTAACCCCATATCTAGTTTTCCCCCTCACGTTAGATCCAATTTTATGGTTGCTGCCAATCATCCTTCAACACCCCAACCAAGGGCAGTCTTGAGTCCCCCAACATCTTGACTTCATTCATGTTACTCGTCAGTACTTGATATCATATATTACTAAATGGATTTCATGAATCCCTTTGCTTCTTGGAGTCACATCTCCCTTCCTGTCGACATCAACACAGTTTCTAGAAGGGAGACAATATCTTGACTCTCATTACCTTTTCAATGAGGACCTTGGATGGAACAGAGAGAATCATAAGTGCTCTCTGATTCCGTTGAACCCATAACATTCGACTTCAAAAAACTTTCATGTTACGATGGGTCTTACTATGCGACTATTGCAGTTGTTTCATACCAGTCGAAGACCTATGAATCTGTTATGCCATCAATTCCTACGAGTCATCGAAAATTCTTACAATCATCCTTGCCTCACTTTAGAGTCCGTTCACCATTCAGAACTGTCATCTACCGTCATCAACCACCCCCGAGGGCATTGCAGTTATCTACATTAGCATTCATCATCAGTTACAGCCTCACATTTTGGTTTCATGACATGAGCATGGGGCATGCCCGCCTCGTTTGTACACATATTGTCTTTTTTCTACCTAGAGAAAGGTTTGGGTCCCAGAGTTTTCCCTCTCCCTCCGGAGGATCGCTCTTGCAGTTCCTCTCTTCACTCTTCCTTACAATGTCACTCTCAGCAAAAGAAACATTGATGTATTTCGGCTATACTTATGCTCCTAATCTCACACATCAGGGGTCATCTGTTATCACTAAAAAATTGTCTGCAACATTGCACCCAGTGGCTAAAGAAACACATCAATTCCAACAACAATTAGTCCACCTACAACACCAAAGTCCATCAAAAGGAAAAAAACTATATAATTGGGTCAAAAATTGAAGTGTGCAAATTCACCAAAGGAAGCGCATGCATAGTGCATAGTATGCGTGGGCCAACACAACCCTCAACATGCACTATGCGGAAAATGTGCAACTGTCTACGAGAAAATCAAGACACTTATATGAACGACACATTTATGGATCTTGTCGGCCCCTCAACCACTTCTAGTCCGACCCCCAACACGATTTAACACTCATATTTGAGTGAAATCTATCTTGGAGGTTGGTCAAGGGCTAGAGGGTGCCCTAAAAAGCCCGTTGTTCACACTATGAACCAATTACATTTTCCCATGAATGGATGATATAAATAAGAGCCATGGGCGTGCTAATAAATCAAGATCTTCAAGGTATTGTTATGTTTCAAGAATTCTTCTTTGAGAATCCTCCTTTCTCTTTGAAGCCCTCAAGCACCATTGAAATAGGCCATTCCACTCACTTCTTGAGGGAATATACATTGTTTTTCTTCACCATTTGTCATTTCTTCCATTGTATGAAGAGAATAGCTCTCTATTAGGGAACTCAAGAGCCCTCCCAAGGAGGAAGAGGGGACTCATAATTCCCTGCATTTCTCTACGGTGTTTTGCCTACTAATCTATTGATCCATTGGTAGAAATATGTTGGCCATTGTTTGATTTTCATGGTTCTAAGTTTCTAAAGATTTCTAACGTTTATTTCTTAGTTGTATTTCTTTTTTTCATGTGTGTTTGGTTTGTCTAATCCACTCACAAAATTCTGTCTTGCTTAGTAGGCTTATCTAAACATGCAAGTGCTGTCATTTTTCTCACTCAAGTGACAAAACCAACACAACACTAATAAAAATCAAGGGATACAAGATGAAAATGAGGGAAAAAATAGTCAAAGTTCATACCTAGTGGAGTCACCATTGTTTTGTTGTGAGAAATATTACCCTGCAGATAGGCTAAGCTCTCCTTTGGACCAAGACTCATATCTTTGGTCCAAAGACATAAGTGAACAAGTGGTTACTACTTTCCCTATATATATAAATCAATCAATCAAGTAAGAGAGAAGAATAATGATGTGGTGTACCTTATTTCAATGTTCATCCTCGTTGCTCCAATCCCGGTGCTTGATCTCCAAGCTCCTCAATGTAACTGAAATCCTACAAATACTAGCAAAGGATGTCTTCCTCCTACTCTGTATGATTAGACAAAACATATCTATCTATGAAGACTGAAATGACAATAGACAAGCAAATGTAGAACATATGAACTAGAAGGGAATAGGCCAATTTATCATTAATTGGAAATACAAAGAAGGCACTTACAAAACATGATTGACGATGCAGTCACTTCTCCAAGCTCTCCTCATCCAACCCTTTCATGAATCTTGACATCAAAATGTTGATGCTTCCTCCAGAATCAAATATTTGATACATGTAATCTTCCCCTCTTCACCTTGGAAATACCTTCAATATATAGGCTTGAGAGGCACAACCACCATGAGAAAATAAAGGATATGGTTGAGGATATGGCTCCTTAAGTTGGGATTAGATCATAGGATAGAGTGCATAGTGTAGGATTTGACCACAACAAACCTCATCCCAAGAGAGATGGACCTGAGGAAAAGGTGGAGAATCCCCCATTTCTCTCTAACAAGACTGGTACCACCCCCTAGTGATAGACATAGCACCATGGCGCCCCCTTAGCAAGGATAGAGGAGCGTTTGTGCCATTATTCTAAAATGCTAAAAAATGGTCAAAATTGCCAAGGAAAAGGTATGTTTCGATTGTCAAATGATGGGTCTTATTCTTTCAACATGACTTAGATATTGTGAAAACTATTTTCATGCTGTCAAGGGGTTGTGACACTTGGAAAATGGAATGCGACACTAGGTAAGGTGCATATGTCACTTTGCGACACTTAGGATGCAACACTAAAGTGTGACATTTTGGTGTGTAACAACAACGCTCTAGGAATATTTGGGGGTTGCATGCGGACATGTAAAGCATGTGGATTTGTTGTTCACTCAAGGGAGTGGAGTAGAGAAGTTGAGAGAGAGAGAGAGAGAGAGAGAGAGAGAGAGAGAGAGAGAGAGAGAGAGAGAGAGAGAGAGTGTTCATGATTGTAACAAAGAGTTCATGACTGTAACAAAGAGTCGATTAGAACAAAAAGAAAGAGTTCCATGCCCAATTTTGTCTAAGTCTTGCATAGTCTGTAATAGAGTTAGAACTGTGTAGGGATGAAGGAAAGATGATATATTTCTTGGTGTAGATATTTGTAATGATTTTTGTATGATTTTAGAGTGCATGGCACATATATCTGTTATGGGTTTTTGTATCTGGATGCATTTGAAGCTAATGAATGAAATGTGAAGTCCTTTCTCCCTAGAATCTCATGTGTGTTATGGTTTGAAGGTATATTTTCTTTACTTTTTGATGCATAGTACTTTTCTATTTAGACATGGATGAATGGATGTGTTTATACCTAAGAGGTTTTCCTGTATGCATCATCCCTTTTCATCTGACACAAGACTATCAGTCTTTGTGATTCTCATGGTGTCTCGGGTAAGATCTTCTTCGGTCCTAGACTGAAGATTGAATATGTCGACTCTTGAGGGTTTTGTTGGTCCAATTTTGATGAATCTAGGTCATAAACCACCCATCAAGGAGAGTGGATAAAGATCCAACATAATGATGGCATGTAGTACAAGGAAGAGTGTTACCACCGATCAAATATGTGCTTTAAAGATAACTTAATGTAGACCATGGAACTTTGATTTTCAATGTGGGATATTCTCTCTCTCTCTCTCTCTCTCTCTAACGTGGACACACACATTCATACTAAACAATTATATGTACAAAGACATATTGAGAGGAACACATGTTTTCTAATCTTGAATATTTAAGTGGTTCCTCAAAATGAAATCTAATTCCCCACATTGATATTTCTTTATCTATACCATCTTGTTCACCACTTTGTTCCAACATGTTTTGATTAAAAAAACCTTTCTTTCTTTCACTCCTTGTTCTTTCATTTGGGTGTATTTCTTGGTGTGGTGTTGATGATGAATTTTTTTTTTGAGCAACATTCAAACACTCTTGTAAGGCTATGTCGAGAGGAAGGTGGG
Organism: Picea glauca; assembly: GCA_000966675.3. Classification (NCBI taxonomy): domain Eukaryota; kingdom Viridiplantae; phylum Streptophyta; class Pinopsida; order Pinales; family Pinaceae; genus Picea; species Picea glauca. Next base: position 1,201,626 of record JZKD02S1357033.1, on the reverse strand, counting down.
AATGTTACTTATATATTTTAAGCCCCAAGGTCTCCCCACATCCTATTGCTTTCCTTATACAAAGTACTTGTTTTAAGAAAGGTAGGTTCTTCACAGGATATTATACATATATATTTTATTATTATTACTTTAAAGATACACATTTTTTGTTTGATTTTCTAAGTTATATGAAAAACAAGAAAAATGATGTAGATTAAAAGAAAATGAAACAAAAGGGGAAAACACAAAACTTAAATGAACATTTTATCATTTTTACAATATGAATAGGAAGAGGTTTTTGATCCATGTGGATATCGGTGGCCACCCACCTTTTCCAACTGGCTCAAAACAGTTTTCTGGCAATTTTGGTAATTTACTATTTTTAGTAGTTTTTTGGGTCCTGAAACTTCCGGAGCCATTTTGAGGTCATAAATGATGTTTTTTTTGGGAAAATGGGGAGAAACATGGAATTTCCTTAAATGTTTCCCCCAAAATGAATCTCCTCGATGATACCTTTCCAACAGGCTATCATGTGCCTAAAACAAAGATCGTATGCAAAAGTTACGACCCCAGGAAGTTGATGTACTAACTTACCCAAACGAGGCCCACATGACTTTTGGCGCTTCATATCCTAGGGTTAGGTTTTTGGATGTCTAGGGTTTTTGGCATTCCTGTTGATTGTAAAAAGGCCTTCGGATCCTCATTGTAATCATATTCTTGTGAATGAGCACAACCGTCACATCTCTTCTCAAAGATAAGCCACCACCATTCCAACAAGCTTGTTTTCCACTGCATTTTACAGTTTCAGCTTATTTCCTTATTGAATAGAAAACCAGTTTTACTGTATCTCCGTTATTTTGTGTTAAGAACCTGTTAATAATTTGTAGTCATTTAGTTCATCTCATAAAATACGTATCAGTGGTATCAGAGCAGTCTTCTCCTTGTTGTCTTAATGCATGTCCCCAATGACGTCGAAGTACAAATAGTTGGGTCTCGAGCTTGTTTCTCTTGAGGACAAAAGCTCTTGCACGACCAACCGATCTCTCATGGCAAGATAAAATAAATATGATGGGACAGGACATCCTTTCAAAATGTTTCTTGAGGAATCCCTCATGCAAGAGAGGAAAGAGATGATGGATAGTTTCATGCAAATCCTTTATCGACTACTAATAGGCGATGCATCTTCTTCGAGCGGAGGCATCGCCTCCTTCAAGGTACAAATAAACTTTGATATTCCTATATTTGAAGGTCAGATAGATGCATATGCTGTAGACAAGTGGTTGAATCTACTAAAATTATATTTTTCTATCCATAACTTTTCAAATAGAGAAAAGATTACTTTTGCGCTCCTCAAAGCCATTCCCCATGTCAAAGATTGGTGGGAAAATTTATGTGAGCAAAAGGAAACAGAGGAACCCTCATTATTTACAGTCATGATCACCTAGGAATCCTTCAGGGATGCTATCAAGGAACAATACTACCCTTTCGAAAGTTATGATGACTTGTATACCGAATGGACCACACTGCGGTAAGAAAGAGACCAAGCAGTGCCAAATTTCACAAATATCTTCCATACCTTGTGCACCAAACTGTGTATCAAATATTCAGAGTGACATCTGGTGCTCAAGTATCGTGGTGCTCTGCATGGATGCATCCAGACCAAAATGGAATTTCTGGACATCTCATCCTTGGGCACAGCCTATCGATATGCCGTCAAAATCGAGCAGAAGCTCAAACAAGAGATGCAACAATTTGGGCCTGGGAACCCCTCACAACAAAAGCCAAGAAAGGGAAGCCCCAACCCACAAAAAAAAGGGCAGAGAAAATTTGGATAGTATCAGGAAAACCAGTCCAAGTTGCAAGCAAAGAAGGACATCAAAAAGACAAATAAAGACACCAGGAAGTGGTGCGACTTCCATAAGATCCCTTAGCATAACACTGCTGACTGTCGCTCAAATCAATCGCTGGTGGCCGAAGTGAAAGCCTTTGAATTAGATGTGGGTTCTGACTCTGAGTCAGAACCAGAAAGGGGAAGATGGATTATTGACACGGAACCCAGTGCCACCGTTTCTACCACCAAGCTCTAGCCTGGTGAACTAGACGAGCCATAAGAAGGAGAGCACCTCTTCCATTCACAAATGTGGGTAAAAGGCACCCCACTGCACTTCATCATTGATAGTGGTAGCCAGTTGAATCTCATCTCAGCAGAGGTCATCAAGCGACTGGACCTATCGACAATGCCGCACCCACAACCCTACACCATTGGATGGCTCCGCCGAGGAAGCGATCTCCGCATCAACCAATAGTGTCGACCATCGTCCGACATCAAGCCCTTCAAAGATGAGGTATTGTGTGATGTTTCTCCTCTCAAATTTTGTGATGTTATTTTGGGCCAAACTTATTTATGGAAACTCCATGATGTATATGAGTCTAGGCCTCATAGTTTTATTATTACTTTGAACATGATATCCGAGGCAGTCCCACCTAGTTCTATTTCCTTTATCTCTGCTAAGAAATGTAGGAAGGTCATCTCTCAGATGGGAATTTTTTTCTTCTTCATGATTCACTCTCAGAATGAGCGAAAGATCACAACCACATCCAGGGTCTCTATGGCCGACCTCTCCATACAACAAAAAAAAGTAGATAAGTTCATGGAAGACTACTAGGATATCTTCTCCTCACCTACCGGGGTACGTCTGCACTACTAGGTCAAGCACCCCATCGATCTGACCCCCGACGCACTGCTTCCCAATGGGATAGTATATCTCCTCTCTTTGTTAGAGAATGAGGAGATCAAGCGACAGATCCAAGAAATGATCCACAAGGGGCACATCCATCCCATCTCCTCACCTTGCGGGAGCCCAATCATGCTAGTACAAAATAAAGATGGAGCTTGGTGACTCTGCATTGATTACCGGGCTCTGAATAAAATCACAGTCAGAAACTGGTACCCAATTCCCTGAATCGAAAAACTCCTTGATCAACTCACAGGGGCCAGCCCCAACCACACTCACTGAGCTTCGAAGGTTCTTGGGCCTTGTCAATTTCTACCGTAGGTTCATGTTGGGATTCTCCCATATTGGATGGGCCCTCATCCAAATAAATAGGGGTGGTGGTAAGGAAATATTTGCGCAGGGCTGGTCCCAACAATAAGCGTTCGATGATTTGAAGCAACGCTTGTGCTCAACCCCAATAATTTCACTACCAAACCTGCAACAACCCTTTGAGATCGAGACAGATGCTTCAGACTATTTTGTGGGCACCGTTCTCACTCAACACGACCACCCCTTGGCCTATCATAGTGAGACACTATCATATGTTGTCCATAAGTACCCTACTTATGACAAAGAAATGTACTCCATTGTGCAAGGATATCGCCAGTGGAGACATTACACTCTTGGGAAGGAGACAATCATCCACACTGATAATAAGCCACTGCAATTCATGCAGACACAAGGAAAATTGTAGAATGACCACCATCAAAAGTGGTCCACATACTTGCAACAATTCCGCCTCAACATCAAGTATAAAATAGGAAGCACCAACCGTGTCGCTGATTGCCTCAGCAGACCACCAGTCGCGGCACTCACCACGGTGCTAGACTCTTGTGGCCATGAGACCTCTGGATGGCCCTAATTCTATGATACAGGCCTGTACTTCACCACCACCTATCAAATGTTGGGTGAAAACGCAATTGTCGATATATTCCATGTTCAGGATGGGTTGCTGTGTCATTTGGGCCATATCTGTGTTCCATCAAGCAAGTGAGTAAAGATGATCTAGGAATCCCACTATAGTCGGTTGGCAGGACACTTCTGCGTCAAAAATACAGTGGCGATGCTACAAAAAAATTTCTACTGGCCGAAACTTCGACAAGAGGTCAACAAGTATATTGGGTCCTACACTGCCTACACTATTGCCAAACCGACCACTAAGAAACAGGGCCTGTACACCCCTCTTCCTACTCCTGACAAGCCATGGGAATCTGTTATCACATGAACTTGTCAGAGTCCTATGGGTTTGTGGTCTATATCCGAGTCTATGTCGTTGCCTTGTTTTTCTCTTTTTTGCAGGCCATGTCTTTAAATTTTCCCTTCAGCCGACAAAGTCATTTTTTTTTTGTTTGCCCCTTTCTGTTTGGGCACTCACCTCCTTTACCTCTATCACTGATCCTTCTGTTTTCTTGAACCCTTAGCTAGTCTCCCAAGTATTTATTTACACAGGCCACAGACATGAGCACAAAGTGCAACACTTAGAGCAGTCTAATATGGACTCAAATGAAGTGAGTGAGCAGTTTTCGGTTTTCAATGGAGGAGGTTCCATTCGAATTTCAGATTTGTGACCCTCAGGAAATCGGGATCATAAAGTTGCGTGAAGTTTAACGTCAAATAGAGGTCCGAAGTCATGAGGTCAATCCTAGTTGTTGGTGCTGGGAAGGGTATGTGGTGAGAAATAAGCATTTCGCTGAATTGTGGAGTGGAAAATTCAAAGGGCAGAGTCGTGAGGACTCGCGAAATGCGAACTCGCGAGTTGATCTGAGCCGTTCGATCGAGCAAAGCCATGGACCATTGATATGACACTGGCGAAGTCGGAGAATTGAGAATCAGGAGAAGGGAGGTGAGTAGTATTTCAACTTCCCGAGACGCGAAATCTCGATACGATGAAGATTAGATCTGGATTGTGGATCTTATAAGGATAGGTGGCAGCCGATCTGATGGTTCATGGAAGTGAATTTCGAGAGTTTTGGAAGGATTCAAAAGAAAATAGATCTGGGTCGTCCAAGCCAAAGGGGAACGTGGTAGATGATAAGCAAAATTGCTATTTCGCGAGTCAGAGGTTTCAGCATGGAGCAAGGCGCAAGTTCCTGAAACGCGAAATCGTGATGCACCCAGGAGTTGGGCCTGTGGTCACAACCCGTGGCCACATAGGAGGTGGTCCTAAGAAAAAAGGTAAGCACCCAACGCATGATTGGTGACTCAGGTTTTCAAGGAAGCAATCGCGGTCGTCAGATGCATAGCAGATCCGACCGTCGATCTGAAGAGGGCCATTTCGCAATATCGGGTATCGGGAGATTGTAGTCAAGTGATGTGAAGGCCCCCGAAACACGAAATTGCGATACGCCTCGGAGTTGGACCCATGGTCATGGCCCGAGGTCACATGCAGGAAAAATCCGGTGAAGGAGAAGTTGGCACTAGGAGATTTGGGAGTGAAGAGGAAAGGGTGTGGATTTCATGAGACCTGCACCAAAATCCGAGGATGCCCATGTGAGTTAAAGAATGAGACCATCATGGTTTCAAGGTGTCAGGTTGACTTGAAGGGTCGCTAGCAACGCATGGTAGATGCCTGGGTGTTAAGCCCCATCCTGATCCCGATGAAGGAAGTTAATGAAAAAAGGAGTGGTGGTTGAAACCTAGGCTCACTCCGTATGGAAGGTATGGAAGGTTCAGCTATGGGGACTGAATCGTCAGCCCGTGGTACTCCTGCGAGCATATTTTCTTACAAAATCCATGTTGATCTGAGCTTGCGCTTGATAGAAGAATGCATGCATAGTCTGATAGAGAAGACACAGATGAAAAGACTTGAATGCAGAGGCTCGATCATGCTTCTGGTAGTGATGAATTGTTCTGATTATAAATAGTTAGTTTTGATATTTTGTTAAGGTCGTCAATTGGTTGAGAAGTGCTCCCTATTTTATAATGTTTTTATGCCATAACTGTTTTCTGGTTATGTATTGGATTTGAGACTTTCAGATTAATAAAAGTCAGCCTCTTTTCATCTCTTTGTAAAAACTATGCTAAAACACTCGGGCATGGAAGATCTAGTCAAGGGTTGTTATGTTGTTGTAATGTAGGTTTGATTGCAGCGGTATTGTGACTAGTTTTAGTTAGCTTCCTTGTGATATTTTCCCTCTTACACTGAATGACTCTGGCATGGAGGATCCAATTGAGTCACTTTTGTTGCAGGGTGATGTAGGTTTGATAATTGTGATGTTGTTACTGTGTCTTTTGGACATATTTCAGTGTCTGAAACTTGAGCTTAAGAGTGATATTGAGTATGAGTTTTTCTTCTCCAAGTTGCTTGAAGGCCTGATGCCCATAACAATATTGTCCACCTTTCTTACTAAGTATTCCCTCTGCTCACACTTAAACTCAATTCACTAACTGAATTTAGTTGTGGCCATCACTTCCCTGTGCATTTCTTGTCCATTTCTATGTTGAACATCATTCAGATTTTGAGTTTTGTCCATTGACCTCCATCCATATAAAACCAACATCCACCAAAAAATCTGATGGGTACTGGGTTTACCTCTGCCGCAATCCAGAGGTGACTTCTAGTGCTAACATAATCCATCTCAATGGACTACATGTCGGGCCTCCTGTCCAACAAGCGGGGAAATGAATGTGTTTTTGTGGTTGTTTATCACTTTTCTAAGATGGCGATTCTGGTTTCCTGCAAGAAGAGCATCACAACAGAGGCCACTGCCAAGCTCTTCTTTGAACGAGTCTGGGTACATTTTGGAATCCCACAAACCATTGTCTCGTATAGGGACAATTTATTTATCAACACATTCTGGTCGGGCCTTTGGTCACTGCTGGACACCAAGCTCACCAAATACACGACCTTACACCCCCAAATAGATGGCCAAACCGAGGCTGTAAATCGAATGATTGTGCATATCCTTTGCATGTATAATTCCAATAACCCTCTCACATGGGATGAGATACTTCCCTATGTCCATCATAGCTACAATTGAGCCCTGCATATCTCAACCAACCACAACCCCTTTCAGGTGGGGTTGGGATTCCAACCATTGGGTCCCATAGATGTTGCACTTCCCCTTGCGGTCACCTCGACCGACTCATCTCCTGATCCAACTAAAGCTGACAAAGCCACTCGGTTCATTGAGTGGATCCAACACATCCACCAACATGCTCAAGATATCCTACAAAATTCCAATGACAAGTATAAGAAACACCATGATCAACATCGCGTGCCACATAAGTTTCAGGTGGGCGACAAAGTTTGGTTGCATTTGCAAAAAGAATGCTTTACAGGACCCCATCAGAAGCTTCTCTCACTTTTTTATGGGCCATACACCATCACCAAGGTCATGGGGGATAATTCTTTTGAGCTCAACATTCCTCCTTTCCTTGTCTTGCACCCAGTGTTCAATGTGGATCTCCTTCGCCCTTATTTCCCACCATTATTGGACACCTCAAAAGTAGAAGAACAACTGAAACCAACAAAGATCAACCCCGACTGCATACAATAGGCATCTAATGATAATATAGTGGACACACAAATAAATGGCACTCGACAACAAAGGATCCAACTTTATCGAGTCATCAAAGAAGGGAAACTCCTGCACCAAAGCAAGTGGCTCACCAGGGGCCAAATTCATCAGAAATTTCCTCATCTGATGGGGGAACACAACGCAATGGAGACCATTGCTTCTTAAGGAGGGAGGACTGATCCAGGTGGATATTGGTGGCCACCCACCTTTTCCAACTAGCTCAAAACAATTTTCTGGCAATTTTGGTAATTTACTATTTTTAGCAGTTTTTCGGCTCCTGAAACTTCCAGATCCGTTTTGAGGTCCTAAACGACGTTTTTTTGGGAAAACAGCGAGAAACATGGAATTTCCTTTGATATTTCCCCCAAAATGAATATTTTCGACGATACCTTTCCAACAAGCTATCATGCGCCTAAAAAAGAGATCGTATGCAAAAGTTACGACCTCGGGAAGTTGATGTACTAACTTACCCAAACGGGGCCCACATGACTCTTGGCGCACCATCTCCTAGGGTTAGGTTTTTGGATGTATAGAGTTTTTGGCATTCCTGTTTATTTTAAAAAGGCCTTCAAAGCCTCATTGTAATAATCTTTTTGCGAATAAGCATAACGTAACATCTCTTCTCAGATATAAGCCGCCACCATTCCAACAAAGCTTGTTTTCCGCTACATTTTACAGTTTCAACTTATTTCCTTATTAAATAGAAAACCAATTTTACTGTATCTCTGTTATTTTGTGTTAAGCACCTGTTAATAATCTGTAGTCATTTCATTTTTCTCATAAAATCTAGATCAATTTTACACTATTTTTTTTAAGAAAACCAAGTTCTTCCTAGGATACTATACAAATTTTCTTTTATTATTATTTTAAAGATGCACATTTTTTGTTTGATTTTCTAATTTATATGAAAAACAAGAAAAATGGCGTAGATAAAGAAAAAGAAACGAAAAGGAAAAACACAAAACTTAAATGAACATTTTATCTTTTTTGCAATATGACTTTTTTTGTTTTTATAATAATTGCAAAACAAGAAAAAAATGAAATGTTGAAAGACAATTGAAGGTGTTTCCAAATTTGAAGATACATTTTTTCTATTAAAAAGTTTCTCAAAATTACATTCACAAAATAACAACATCTCGACAATGTTCTATAAAAGGTTGCATTGATTTTACTCAAAACTCACCTTGATTCTCCGAGACCATATAAAGGTGAGACAAAATTCAAATGAGGAGAATAAGTCACATGGCCTTATTTTATTAGTCCCTGCCCTTTGAGTTGGTAGGGATTTATAGTAATTGGTTCTCTACCGATCTATTAATCTGGCATTAAAACCAACGCATTTAACCTAAAGTTTTTGATAATTCATAAATTTGTGGAATTGTATTTCATATTTTACTGCAAGTTTTCAATTTGAAATCTTATTTGGCCTCATATCGAGGAAATATGAGACAAAGTTAGGATAAAGTTCCACATAATTTAACTAGTTTGAATGTAAACTTAGGAACTCAGATTCAAGATGAAGTAATGCTAACTTTCAAGTTAGCATTATTTCCATAACATTAAATGTTTTCCATGCATAGTCCATAKCTAATATAAGTTAGGTACATCTCCTCGTGGCAATGAMTTCATAGGTGTTGCGATCTTCACCAGGTGTGATCTTGATCTTCACCATGTGTTAAGACCGATTTCTATAATTATTCCTGCAATACAACTGATTTCTATAATTCCGCCTACAATACAACCTATTCTTCTTGCAAGATCGTTCTAATTATGCCTGCAAAATTCTTCCTGCAAGATCAAATCTCAATAGCTACGCCTAGATATTCCTGCAAGATCGAATCCTCTAATTTTTATTTCATTTCCTCTAATCCATGGAGACATTCTGGATGGAGGAACAAGGCACATGCAGAATCCTGAGGCACAAGCCGAAGATGCAATAAAAAAAGCTAGCAGAAAGCAGAGTCTCAGAATCTTGCTTACCGAAAGATTTTGTTGAACTCGATGATGTTGTGAGAACACAGGAATACAACGACTTTGAGACCTTTTGATTTATGTATCATTGGTGCTACTTGAACCCGTTCTCTATCTAGCTTGGGGTGCTTCACGTCACCCGTGGGATTTAAATTCTGTAAGAAAACCTCTACTCTTTTATATGCATGCTTACCGCCTATGCTTATGAAGCTGCGTTTGGCATTATACTTAGCTGGCTTTGCCTGGGATATAGATTTTCTTTTCTTCTCTTATTCATACTCTTGTTAATAAACCTTTGCCTCGCTTGTCTTTCTTGCTCTGATTGTCGAGCTTAACTTTCATACTCTCTAAGAACAACTATAATGTTCAAGCATACTTTCTAGCTTGTCAAGTTGCTAAGGGTAAGAAGTTTCATTGCTTACTTTAATTCAGACTCGAATTAAGGTGCTCCTTATGGATTGCTTCCACTCTTATTATCTATCTTATACGATTGATCTTTTGAGACTTCTTGCTTTAAGATTTTTTTGGTTCTCATTCTGGCTTGCTGTAATAAATTACCCTTGCTTACGATGATATTGGATTATGAAGCTAGGTATTCTCAATCTATTTCTTTCCCTTTCGGGCAGTTTATTTCACTTTCTTTCTTTGCTTCTTGCTTTTATTCCCAACCTTGTTTCTCTGTTGATATTTATGCTTCTCGCCTCCCTTTTGGGAATGAGCAATGGCGTTGGTGTTGTTCCTGTTGGTGGTGTTGTTGTCGGTGCTACTGTTGGGCCTCCTTATTCTCCTCCCCATCCCTTCTTATCCTACTCCTTCTACTTCTTTCGCAAGAGGATCAATACCGAACGCCGCCTACACTACGACACAACTTTACATTCTCCTGTATCACACTTATTCTATCGCTTACCCAACATACCACAATTCCCATTCAGTTTGCATACTCCCAGGATTTCTGTTACATATGCATTCTTTACGCCTTATGTTCGCTTCATTATACAACCTTCAATAGGAAATCCACCCATTCTATTGCTTTGCTTTGGTACCGGATAAAATCACTAGCTTACATTAGCTTTGATTTTATAATAACCAGACACATTCAGTCTTCTTGCATTGATCGCTTCTAGTAGTATCCCTAGCTAACTTACCTGACTTAATGAATGAGCGCAAATCAATTTTCCTGTGCCTACCTTACCTTAATAGATGCATGAAATAGCTTCCTTTATCATAACAACTAGCATGAATACGCGAGAAGTTAGAGCTAGTTGATTAAAGAGCCAGAAGTGTATTGTTTTACTGAATTCGCCCTCCGGATTCACTATACTACCAAATGAAGCATGAGGAGTGTCTTGCACATGATGTCTCTGGGATTTGATTCAATGAACCTCTTCATGGAGAAAAAGGTGTTCTCAGGGTTTACCACGACCTGCCGCTTCACAATTTTCCCGACGAGATGGTCGTCGTTCTTGGAGTAAGAAACCACAAAGGGAGTCGTTTGCTGGACCTATGCATTAGTGATGATGGTGGGCTTCCCTCCTTCCATGGTGGCCATGACCGAATTTGTGGTTCCCAGATCGATTCCCACAACCTTCTCGCAGACAACCCTAAGAGGCCATGTAGCCCGCCTTCTGGATTGTTGCGGCTTCTTGCTATACGATTGCAATCACAATCCCGAAGTGTCGCACTTTCTCCAACCCTTCTCGCTCAAACATATGGAAATTAATTCCGCACATGTCCAGTCTGTGCATGGAGGACAACGCGAGGAAAGGAATCAAATTAACACGTCTCATTTGAAAAGTCCCTTGGAAGTTTGGAGCGTACGTGTTGTAGTCTCCTGGAGTTCAAACTTCAAGAAAATTTTGTTGTCAGAGGAGAATAGACAAGATAAGAGGTATAGAATGTCGATTCAATAATATATACAAATGATTATATAAACGTATATCAAAACCCAATATAAATACCAATTTCCATTAATCATTTCAATTAATAAATTAAATGTTTCAAACACATAATAAGCAATGTGAATTTCAATAATAGATTCAACCATCCCTATTAATTTATAGAATCAAAGTAATAACGATTCCAACAAAACAATTTCAATCTATAGTGCAACTATTAATTCCAACGCATTATCATAGTATATAGTGTCAATGGTTTCAATCAACGATATGAATATTAGGCTCTGCATTTTATATAGTATTGACTCCAAATCAAATGATTTCAACTAACTCTAAAATTAACCAATTTGGCTAGAGTATCACTGTTAGACATAGTCTCGACTCCAAATTAAACGAAACCCACTATAGTTTCACTATTAAACCAAAATGGCTATAGTATCATCGTTAGACACAATGCATCACATAACAAAATTTCCAAAAGGAATGTTGATGATTAACAACTATACTATGTCAATTTCAAAATAAACCAGTTGGCCAATCAAGTATACAGTACCGACTATACAGTAAGTAATTTTTGTTAAACAAATTTGTATATTACATTCAAGTAATGTGTCTTGGTTTACAAGATTTGGAATGAGTTTATCGGACCCTTCCCTATTCCATACAAGTTTTATTTGGAATTGTGTATGTTATTGAAGTTTTGCTTCTTCCCTTGAGCACAATAGGGTACAAAGAATTTCTATTAACATTCAATTAATTTGAGATAAAATCACTTATCAAATATCAAATGTAAGTATACATTTTTACACCAATCTAACCGAGATCAATTCTCGAATATCGAATAAATCATAAGTCCATAAATCAATTCTCGAATATCGAACCCCTGTCTACATAATATATCATATGCATGAAGGCTTGATTTCAGATTTTTGTTCTGTTCATGATCAATTGAGATGAGAGACAAACTATAAGTATAATGAGATTTCTGTAATCATTGACTTCAAATGACCGTTATTTAATCTCAAGTTGTTTTCAAAATAGTCCTAGAAGAAATCCCTGTTTTCTTTCAACAAACCCTTCCAAACTACACTCGTCAATCATAAAATATAACATTAATTTCCTGTCGGTGGAATCAAAACCTAAAAACCAAACTTTTCCTTCTCAGATACCCATTTCAGAATGTTTTTGCAGTGCAACTGGCTATGTTACATCGCAACAACCTTCTCGGCAGGGACTTGTTGCTCTACAACCTGCCTTGTTTTAAAAGAAATGTATTGAACCATCCAATTGACACAACATTTGTTCAAGTTTTTAACATATTAGAACATGTATAAATGATTAAACAACCATCAACAACCAAGATAAAACATTATACCTCACATCTTAAGAAGTTAAGATTTCATCCAAACATCATTCAAATCCTTTGAGAATATTCCCGCGGTCATGAATGTTGTTAGATCTTATATACATCAAACATATGAAGAAAATCAGATCTCATTTAAGTTTTACAAAGCTTTGGCATATTTGTACTCTCATATATCTTTGTCTCTCCATCTTTTCACGTGTTAAATTAAATTTGGAGGACAATCAATGATTACAAAATGCATTTGGAATAAATAATAAATTAAGTGATGCATTTGGAATAAATAATAAATTAAGTGGTCTTTTAGGGCATGCGAGAAAATTTAAAGTTAACAATAGAATTAAACATCTCCAAGGTTTATGACATTCGAGAAACTCAAAGGGGAGCCATCACACTAAATACAACTTAATGCTACATAGATACTATGAGTCATGACATCTTGAAGTTTGCCTCACTTTATGGCTTTAAGGTATGTTCTCCTTTCCTTCGTATTCATGCCCCTAACAAGTTATGACCGTGTTTTTTAATAAACAAGAGTTTAATAAAATGAAAGTTAAAAACATGAAACTTAAAATTGTCATCATCCATTATATCCATTATATTGTAATTCCTACTACTATATTGTAATTCCTACTACTAGCATTCACAAAACAAACATAACAAACATTAAAAAAAACTTACCATGCATTATATATATATATATATATATATATATATATATATATATATATATATATATATATATATTTGACCAAATTTCACTGCAAATGATAGATTTAGATTTTAACCACATAAATTGAAGAATCCTTGGAAATTAAAATGTGGACTTCTAAGATTGATGGTGTTGATCCAAAATCAATCCACCTTGCACCTTATCTTATCCAAGGATATGGTTAACGAATACCTCCTTGTCAATCTAGGGATCCATTTTGAACCCTTGGCCTCGCAAATATGCAAGTAAGGATGAAGTCCTTAAAAAACATGAAATATATGTATATATTACATGTATACACAATATGAAACACACATAAGTATACACTTCTTTTTCTCGTAGTGAACACAATACGATATATTTGTCTCATATAGTGTACTAATTGCAATTGAGTGTAGCTGGAGTGCTTGTGAGGAAAAAAAGTTCCATCCCCACTCAGATTCAAATCCCATTTTGTCACATATTTTCTTTGAGTGAATTGATTTCATATTTATAACCTAATTCACTTGACACGAGGACACAAAAATGTGAGTGTTCGACATGATGACCCTGAAAACAAAAAAGGGAGGACACACTTTATATGTATATATATAATTACACACAAAAATGAAATATATACATGATGATTTAAATTTTGTTAGAAACTAGAACACATTTACATGATACAAATTGAATCATACAACTACTTACTACGTACTAGTACTGCAATGATGATCAAATGGAAAACACATGAGAAATTAGAACCATAAGTGCAATTTTCTCATTAAGTCATCAAAATCAAAATGTATTACATAGATATTGAGTCATTGATACTATAGGTGGGAATGCCAATGGAAAATACAATATAGGATAGATATTAGAACTATAGATGGAATAATCTCATAGCTCGTGATCATTAGTAGTCCTTCTCCATATCAGAATAATCAAAATCAACATCAATTCCACTGCTCTCTCCTCCCTCCTCCTCCTCCTCCTCCTCCATATCCAATCTAATATCTACATCTACTGGCGTGGAGGATGACCCATCAAGAGGATCACCATCATAAAAATGAGTTTCCCCACGAGTTTCCCACTAATCATAGGGATTCTTAACCCCCTTGTCTCTGAGCACACCATAGCCTCCAAATCTCCTAGTGCCTGTGGAAAACTCTACGAATCCCTCCTCTACTCCATCAAGGGATGCTCTATCCTAATATATCCTTCTAAATGCATCCTTCCTCCCATCTAAAATATTTCCATCCATGTGAGGATGGAATCTACATGAAGGCCAACCATTGAGCCAATTGTTACTCTGATATTTGGGATTCAATGAGTGAGCCAAGCAATGAAAAGGTGTGTAATTCTTATCCCACCTATTGATAAGAATATCTTGTATGGTGGTGGATAAAGTTTTTGCTGATGTCCCATACTCAGGGCACTCATTTTGTAAAATAATGGTCTTCACAAACTCAATCATGGAATCCCTCCCCTCATAAACATCTCATAGGATGGGTTGGTCCGTGTCTACAAACTAAAACAAAGAGATGACAGGGTCCATGATCTTAATGGTAAGATCTACCCTCTCCCACCAACCATCATCTAACATTGTATCCTTGACCTTTTTTGAAGAAGCTTGTTCTGTCTTTCTCCAAAAAGACCAAAAATCTGAAATAACCATGGATACAAGAGTGATATTGACCTCCCTCAACTTCTTAAGCATAATGAATGAGAAGGAAAATCGAGTATCAACAATCTTTAACAATGATAGATGTGTGTATTCTTTATAGATTGTTAGGGAACTGGTATGGTTTTGTACAAAATTGTGGATTTGACATGCATCCTCAATAATACTTCCCATCCATGTCACATATGAAGAAGTATATTTAAGTTCTAAATTCAAAGAATGAACAACGCGAGGTGTCCAAAATATTTTTGGATATTTAGCTTCCACAATCATGCCAACAACCTTGCAAACAGGTGCATTATCTGTAATAATTTCCACACAATAATTAACACCTACATCTTCAATAACTTTAATGAACAACTAACACATATATTGCTCATCCTCGTCTTTTCCAAAAGCATCCACTTCTTTCAAGAATATTGGTCCATTCAGGGAAGGCACCATGAAATTGATGAGTGGATGGTGTGTTGCATTTGTCCATCCATCAGAAATTATACTAACATCGGATGAGGGCCATGATGATTTAATATGATCTAGTATTTTATCCACCTCTTTTTCCTTAACCAACAATGTGGTTCTGAGCTTCTCTAAACTGGGAGGCCCATACTCGGTTGGAGACCATTCAACTAGAGCTCAACACATCTCAATAGATAGAGGATACCATGCAACATTAAATGAAATGAATTTGAGATGGAAAATTAACCCAATGGTAAGATCAACCTCATATCTCCTCTCTTGTTTAAATATCTTGTCCATTAGACCATGACTTGTAGTTTCCTTCTTTCTTGTTGGCTGAATTGTGGTCGTACTTCCAAATCCACTAGATGACTTCCTCAAGAATGGAAGAGGATCCTCATTTTTGTTTTTCCTACTTGTTGTTGCCACCTTCCCGATGCCAACATTATCCTCTCTTTCCATTTCTTTTCATTTGGATGCACTCATTGATTTACATGGTCCAAGTCCACAAGGTTGGCCCAACAAATGGAAGAGGATCCTCATTTTTGTTCTTTTAAACCGTGTATGGAAAAAACCTCATGTCCAAAGAACATTCCCTTCTCCCCTTCACCTGGTCCCAAGACCTTGATGTCTTGTAACATACTTCCACAGTAGATATTTATTCTCTTGAGCTTGTTGTCTTGCTACAACAATGTTTTTTCCAGTATTAGAAGCTACACTTGCAAAAAATGGAACACGGGTAAAAGGAGATGAAGTTGAAGGAGGGGGGAAACAAAAAAAGTGGCATTCCTCCCTTTCCTTTGACCTTTTCCACATGCCCTTTCTAATTGAGACATGATTTATGTGGAATGAGGGAAAATAAAACACTACTATAGGAAAAAAACAATAAATATGGTTGGAAAATCCACCTACAAAGCACTTGGAATCCCTTCAAATTTGTAATTTACCCTTTAGTTGCACTCCAACACACCTTAGAGCTCCAACCTGCAAAAGAAAATGTGAAAAATCAGGGGCAGATTACCTTTTTAGTGATCCACGTGTCACTTTTTGTGCGACATGTGTCCTTCACCCGAGACACGATTAGGGCATGTGTCCTGTGCAGAAGACATATGCCGAACGTGTGCCTCAATTGTGTCTGGACACATGTCCTATCGTGTATGTGTCTGACACGAGGGATATTGACATAAAGGCCTAGAGATACAAACACGAAGGCCATGGGGGCCGTGTCCTATTACTTAGTTTATAACCTTATAATATATTATATTAATTGATAAATGACATGTTTATGTTGCCATTTGGGTTTTGAATGGTAAAGATAAGAAATTGTTAACCTCCACACTCATTCAAAAAAAATTGACATATTTATATGAGTAATGAATACCTACCCATAAATTAAGAGATATGTATAACATTTGTGTAAAAAAATTAACATATAATTTACTTATACACTATATATATATATATATATATATATATATATATAATTTAGATAATGTGCCACTCACGTTGGTCCATTATCAATTGTATTTATCAACAACCTTTGATTAATTATAATGTATTTCATCATAACACACATACTTTATTTTAGTAGGTGCCCGGTGCAACCGGGTCAGATCTATTTTTGTTCCAATTTAATATTCTAATGGTTGGTTAAGATAGTTAATCTACAAGAAAAAAATATTTACTCTGACATAGGAAGATGCATTGGTTCATTTTCACCCAACATCATTGTTGCAATTTATAAAATTTTGAATCCTTAGATGGATACACTAATTTATAGAAAGAGTGACCTGGTGGAAATCATATAGTACTAGTGGCATGGTGATAGAAGCTTTCGAAAACAGCTAAGTGTATCCTAGTAGTGGGCCTAATGATGTTGATGAGTAGAATATATGGAGACAAGAACTTCACTCATTTGTAGGAATCTGTTGACAACAATACATCGTTTTTTATTTTGTACACGATTGAAAGAATTTTCATTTTTCTGTATCTGTCATCAACCCGTCTATAAACACTTTTCTGAGTTTATTATGACTAATTGGGTTAAAGCCTACTTCATTAATTTTACTATTTCGATTTTCGATTGTTTTATATTTAATTCATGACTGCAAGCATGAATTAAACATAAAACTTGGCTTGTTGTTTTAATAATTTTCTGCCTTAGGTATATGGTTCAACAAACCATTCATATGAAATACAAATACAAATCTTATAAAATGGTTATTAGACCCATTATTTTTCGTGCTAATACGATTATTGTTTCAATGGTTTGATAGTTTTCGATTTGTGAAGAGCCTTTGATATTTTTGATAGTCCTCTCACGAATTCAATGGTCGTACCAACAACCATACAAATGAATACTCACCTATTGTACTCACGTCCTCACCTCACCTTGCTGGCTTAACATATTAATGAGCCTTTCATTATATGCATATGGTTTCCGTACTCTGTGTATTTGGCTCTCATAATAAGGGATGGTAAAGATTACAATCAAACCCTTGGTTTTTACTCCCACTATCCGAGTTATGATAACACACAGGCTATGTTATTTTTATGACTCCACTCTCCATTCAAAATTGTTTCTGCTACTCACACGATTCGAACCTAAAACTATCCAGAGTAACCCATGTTGCATTCTGGTTACATTTGTCATGGTGACTGTCATGCGCTTGGAGCCGAATGGATGCCAGGATTTACTTTCTCACGACGATTCTATTGAGGACTTAAAAAGCCATAGCTGGGATGTTTTCCTTAAGAAATTTGAGGGTTATAATATTCATGTGGCTAGAGTTTTCACGCAGACCTTCGATGGTTGTAGAGATAAAATTGGGGACATATAGTTAGAACTGACCGAGGAGTTTGTGATCAAGGAAATAGGGCTTCCATCAAAGGGTGAAAAATGGTTGAAAAATGCCCGAATTGAAGGAGTTCCGTGGAGTCTGTTTATGACATCCCGAAAGATCAACTGCTGTGTAAAAGGTATTTCTATCTCCCTAGTAAAACCTAGATGGCACAATTTGTTGTTAATTCTCAAGCAATTCGTGACATGTGAAGGTCGATACAGATTGATCTTCCTCTACCATATCCGTTTACTCATGCATTTCATTGGTTTTGATCTGGATATGCCATTTTATTTGTTGAGAAGTCTCTATAAAATGTCCAAAAGATATAAACGACAAGGTGTTGATTCAAGCCTGTTCCATCATGGATTGGTTAAAATATTGTTGATGCATCATTTATCAACCATAGGTGACAGTTTGGAAGTCTTTTTAATAAGAAATAGTTTCGCTCGGACCGATATTATAGTAAACCCTCGTTTAACAGAAAACCCTAGCCTAGACAAGGCAATGGTTAAAGATCAGGTGGATATTTCAATTAGTGAATCAGAGTTCACCAAAAAAAAACCTCTAGACGAAGGGATGTTGTGTAAGTTCCCACCTACATTTTTTATCGAGCAAGAGATTGAAGGATTAAAGGCAAATAAACCTCTTTCACATGTGAATGATGGTGGTGTTAATGTTGATTTTAAGAAACGCTGTAGAGAAAGGAATCGACAGTGCACAAAGTCAAATTTCAAGGGTAAGAAGATCAGTCGCTTAATATCGAGGCAACTAAGGAACAAAAAGGATCCTCATCTAAGCTCAATCGATCAAGGTACATGTAGAAAGGAAGCCTAAATGCATCAATAAATCCAGAAACATAGTTATAAAAAATGCAACTAGTGTCAAGGCGATAATAAATTCTGAACTACCCGAACCCTCTTTAGTTAACTTTTAATGGTAAACAATTTGATTTTCTTTTTCATTTGATCTCTGTTATCTAATTCAAAATAAATCAATTTGAAGGTTCATTTGATTTACTAAAATTAAGACTGGCTACAAAATCTTCGATTCTATAGCCAAGTCTCTTTTTACAAAAATTAGTAATTAGTTATGATTAATTGTTTTTCTGATTTATTAAAATTGTTTTGTTTCGTTTAGGAAATTGGAGATGTTGTTGTTGATTACTGGGAAGAAATATCTTTCAATTATACGCAAGTGATTAATAGTTTCTTTTTCTTCATGTTTTATAGAAACTTTGATCTATTTTTTATAAAACCAACTCTGTTATAAGTGGTTTCCAAATCCACTATTTTTGTAATTTTACTTAATGTTGAGAGATCCATCTCTATCCTGTGAGATATGAGTATGTGGATCTCATGATACTTTAAATACTATTCTCTTTGTTAGTGAAAGACACCTTTGCTTGGAACAAATTATGGACAAATGATGTTCAGAATTTAATGATCAACCTATTTTCATTTCGGCTTTAGACCAATGTGAAGTTGTTTCATTTATGTTTTGTCTCTTATATTTTGGAATATTAATATGTTGCCTAGCTTTACCCTCAATGACATATAATGTTCCATTTTTTAAGTGCTTTAAATTTTGTCTATAATTTGTTGTTTCATATATTATATATGTGATCATGATTTCAACTTTAATATCATGATTTATCCTTGATGTTTAGTTGATGTATCCAATGAATGTTTCATATTAAAGTTTCTTTTACTATAACCATTCATAATCACAAGATCACTAGATCTACATTTGTGTTACTCTGTTCTTATACCCTAGCTGTCAATAAACACCTTGAGTGTATTCAAGAGATGTTAGTACAAGTCTGTCATAGATTTATCTCATAGAAAAGGTAGTTGGAGGTTTGGATCGCACAGAGACATAGACACTGCATGAGATTAATTTCAGGTTAGTTTCATTTGCATTTAATTTCTGTTATTAGTCTATTTTATTAGTGAGACAAGATAGTTTAAATTGGTTGTGACCATTACTC
The DNA here is from genome assembly GCA_000966675.3 of Picea glauca. Classification (NCBI taxonomy): domain Eukaryota; kingdom Viridiplantae; phylum Streptophyta; class Pinopsida; order Pinales; family Pinaceae; genus Picea; species Picea glauca. Next base: position 1,181,463 of record JZKD02S1357033.1, on the reverse strand, counting down.
TATCCTTGTTTCAGATTATGTTTTATTAGCATTCTTTTTAAGTTCTTAGATCTTAGATTATAAAACAAAAAATATAGAAATATGTGTTTTCTTTATCTACTTTCAATTTTTTTTACCAAACATTGATTTCGCAAGGCATTCATTAGAAACTTGCAATTTGTAAATACTTTGTTCATAATCGCATATTTATATTTAAGTTTTTGAAACACTTGTAAATAGTTAGATTCACATATATAGTATTATAGTTTTAGCTTTAGAGTAGTTTATTTCTTTGTTTTAGGACCGTAGTTGGCTAACATAGCCATTAAACCTGTCAGAATAGATCACACCAAACGACTTCAGTTAATTAGACAACCCTGGTCCAGATCTATTCTTCCAGTTGGCAGTGTGTCACTTACGCCTATCAACAAATGGCACTAGAAGGAGGGCATGAATTCAATTTATGGCATGTGGAAGTCGCAAGACTCCTCCCCCACACACTCGCTCCCCTGTCGTAACACGTAGTCGCTCAAAAAACAACGTTACATTTGAAACAAAAACTACCTCAAACGATAACCCTGAGATTCCCATTGAACCAGTGACACCAGTTCCTCAAGGGGACGACGTTTAAGAAATTGTTCGTCAGTCATTCATAAGAATGCATAGTGCCTTAGCTCGTATCAGACAACCTGGTAGGACACTTAATCAACCCCTTGACTTCTCGGATATCCAAGAACAACTGGAAGGCACTGGTTTGCTCCAAAACCTGTTAGGTGAACATACTACCAATCCTACCGAAACACCTATCCTTGGAGCCGGGGGATTCGATATTCCACCTTCCCCACCTGATTCATCTCCATCCTCTTCAGGAGGAGAGTCTTTAGACAAAGGTAGTTCTTCATCAGGACCATCACAACCTTCGACACCACCAACTCCCATGGAAAACCAAAAAAATCCCACCAGACCTTGGCTCGATCAGTATGTTGTGGTTGTACCCGGACCTTAACACCCATTACCAAAACATCCGGAGAAATGGTTACCAAAATTTGATACGGATTCCAAACAATCCGCTAAAGATCACATCAAAAAATTTATGTTGGCCATTAGACTCCGAAGTGTTGAACACGATGATGTAGTATGCAGATTATTCCCTTATACTTTTGAGGGAAATGCCTCCACCTGGTATTTCACTAAACAACCCCAAACCATTGTCTCTTGGGACAAGTTTGAAACTTGTTTCTTGGAAAAATTCGGATATGATAAATCTCCGGAAGTCTTGGTTATGGAACTCTTCAACTTAAAAATGAATCCTAAGGAAAAAGTAAAATATTTTAACCAAATATTTCTTACGTTAAAGAATAAAATCCCCGCAGATTCAATGCCCGCTGAAAGCCTAATTTTCGCATATTACACTAAGGATATGCATAATAAAATAACAATTTAGGTCAAAAGGTCTAAAAAGAACACACTGTTAGAAGCCTTTGAGGAGGCAAGCCAAATTGAAAAGGATATATTAATCTTAAAAGACAATCTCAATAGTGAAACTGAAATAACTTCATCCTCTAAAAACAAAATAGAAATCCTTACTAGGCCTCCTTAAGCTAAAAATCAACCAGAAATTTTAGACTTAGAAAGCTTGCAGAAAGCTTTCCAAAAACTGTCCAACCAGGTCATTGACTTGAAGAGATCAGCCGAGGAGGCATCCACAAGCAAAGGAAGTTTTAAACCTCCTTTCAAAAAAACTTTTTCTCCCAACCGGCCAAACCCGACCACTGAAGGTCTAAATTTTGAAAGCTTGCAGTACGCTTTGCAAACAATCTTAGAATCACATGATAATTCTGCTTCTATCCCTCCTGAAACTTCTGAAGACGTAGTTGAGGAAGAAGTACCGAAAAAGGAGGAATCATCTCCCAACATTTCTGGTCACTTCTCAAACAGTATCTTCCAAACAAATTTTGAGACTGTTCACCCCCTACAACACAAGAAGCAAAACACAAAACAAACCCTCTTCTGAAGTGAGTAATAATGTGTTTCCAAAACAGTCAAAGCAAGCTGAAATTAAACAAAGTTTAGTAGCCCCTGTTTTAGAGTACGATTTAATTGAAGATCTGAAAAAACTGAGGGCTAATATTTCTATTTTTGAGCTGCTGAAATTCCCCCTTATTTTGCAGAAAATGCTTCAGAGTATCGCTGAAAACAGTAAAAACAACAATCCTAGCAGCAAGAAAATTGCAGAAATTGGTTTAAAAGCAGCCAAAAGAATCCCAACTAAAACAACATCTGAACCTCTATATAAAATGGATTTAGCTGAAAAAACTGTAGCAAATGTAGGTAAAACTATTTTAGGGACAACAACTAAAAATCAACAGAATCCTGTTGTAAACACTCGGAAAAATGTCCCACCTTTTTTGTTAACCTTTGAAATTTTCAATAGGAATGTACATAATTGTATGGTAAATTCCGGTGCATCGTCAAGCGTGATGCCTCTATCTGTTTGTCAGAAAATTAATGCAAAAGTTAAACCTTCTGATCTCAAAATCATTCAGCTTGATCGAAAAAACGTTAAAGTAATTGGTGAATTTAAGAATGTTCTAGTTAGATTATCTTCCAATCCTAAGGTTCACTAGATAATTAACATTATCGTTGTGGATATCCATGAATTTTATGGTTTGTTTTTGAGAAGGGACTAGTCCGAACAACTGCATGGTTACTTTGCCACATATTGGTCTCATTTGTGGCTACCTGAAAATGGGTAGCCCAACAAGATCAAGATAAAGAAAGAATGTTATCTAAAGCACACCGCGACAAATCTAAATGATGCAAACGAACCTTTCACTGCATCTGCTAATTCATTTGAAATGCAGGGAATGAATACCTTCGTTGGTAACTTCATGACCGAAATTTCTCCCATCACTGATCCTGAGCAACAATCAAAAGTTATGACCTATACTCAGACATCAAGTTTGCCAAGTATGCCAAACACTGCTAACGAAAACAAAATCTGGTCATTGTACTTTTATGGATCCAAATCCAAAGAAGGAGCAGGTGCAGGTTGTGTACTCATCGACCCTGCAGGTAATAAGACTTGTATTGATTGCAGGTTAGAGTTTGAATGCACTAATAACACTGTCGAGTACGAAGCACTTCTACAAGGGCTCAGGAAATATTTGGATATGGACATGCAAAATCTTATGGTATTTGGTGATTCACAAATTGTGGTTAGGCAGGTAAGAAACTCCATACATTTCTTATCACCACATCTGAAAAGCTACCAAACTAAGGTATGGAGTTTAATGCAATTTTTTTCAGCATTTAACATAAATTCCATTCCTAGACTAAGTAATTCAGAGGCTGATTTATTGGCTAATGTCGCTTCTAAACTATTACCCACAGAAGGTCTTTTTCCTAATGCGTTTTCGATTGAACTGTTGTTCAGGCCGTTGATCCTGTATAACATCACCAATTGGAGAGTGTTCGATGATGACCAACAAAGCATCAACTTCCTGCATATGGAAGACACCTTCCAAGGTGCAGTCATTGATGAAGACACTCACGATGAGAACCTCCAAAACTTCATGGTAATATCAGATCCTAGATCCCCTGAATCGACATCTGATCTGGTAAACTCTATCCCCAGATCTGTTGTAAGACTAGAGAAGTTTTATGACTTGCATGATAAATTTAGAGGGACAATTAATAGTAAAACGAACAGTTCTTCTTTGATTTATGATTCAGGTTATTTAGGAACAAAGGACAATCCTCAAAATATTAATCTAGGAATGGGATGCTCCGAACAAGAATGATATTCTTTCATAAAATTGTTTAAAGAATTTAAAGACATTTTTGCTTAAACCTATGATGACTTGAAAACATTCGACCCTAACATCATACAACATGTCATCCCCATGAAACCCTAGACTCAGCCTTTTCAACATAAATTGAGGAAGATGCACCCTAAATTAGAACCCACCGTTAAAAAAGAACTGAATAAATTACTAAATGCAAAGATAATTTTCGCAGTAAGGCACACACAGTGGGTGTCTAATCTAGTTCATGTAAGGAAGAAAAGTGGAGAAATTAGAATCTGTGTCGATTTTCGAAACCTAAACCGAGCATCTGATAAAGATAACTACCCCATTCCTCCAATGGAGCAAATTTTACAACAGGTGTCTGGTTCCGAGAGAATATCTTTGTTATATGGATTTTCAGGATACAACCAGGTCCTCATGTCTCCCTCAGATTAACTTAAAACCACTTTTTGTACCCCATGGGGCACTTCTGCCTACATGAAGGTTCCTTTTGGACTAATTAACGCCAACACCACTTTTCAGAGAGCAATGGACATTGATTTCCGTGGCCTCATAAACCAATCAGTTGTGGTCTATCTTGATGACATCACCGTCTTCTCTAAAAACAAGAAAGATCACTTGTCTCACCTCAGGGTTGTCCTAGAACGATGTCGCAAGTATGGCATATCTCTCAACCCTAAGAAATCGGTCTTTGCAGTAGAACAAGGAAAACTACTTGGGTTTATAGTGTCTAAAGACATAATTATTATTGACCCCGAAATAACCCAAGCTATTGCTAAACTTTCCCCTCCCTCTTCCAAAAAAGCCATGCAGTCCTTTTTGGGCAAGATTAATTTCGTCAGAAGATTTGTCCCAAGTTTCTCGGAAATGGTAAGACCATTGCAGAATTTAATTAAAAAGGATGTTCTGTATCGTTGGGGACCACAAGAAAGTCAAGCTTTTGATTCCATTAGAAAAGCAATAGTAGAATCTCCTTCCTTGATGAGCCCCGATTTTTCTCAAGATTTCACGCTTTACACCTTTGCTTATGACCGATCTTATGTTGTTGTGTTAACACAGAAAAACACTGAAAGTAATGAGATACCCATTGCCTTCATGAGATCAGGCTTCAAAGGAGCAGATCTTAACTACCCAACAACAAATCAACATGCTTATGTTGTTTTTAAAGCAGTGAAACACTTCCGGTCATACCTGCTGAAATCTAGAACCAAGGTTATTGTTCCTTACCCAGCAGTGAAAAACCTGTTAGTACAAAAAGAAATGGGTGAGAAAAGGGAAAGTCGGATGACATCATTATAGGAATATGACCTCGAAATAACCCCTGCACATATTTTTAGAGGTCAAGGCCTGTGTAAATTAGTGGCCGATTTAGTTAAAGAACAGGAAAGTCAAATCAACACCTCAACTGTAAATCATCATAACGAAAAACAAATTAGATGTGCACAAGTTGCTTCCAATTCTTGGTATGAGAACATTAAATTTTATTTGACACATGGATCTTCTCCTCATTATCTTGATCCTAAAAATAGAAGAGCACTCAGGTTAAAATCTGCATCTTTCCAGTTAATCAATGATGTATTATTTCGAAAGAACTTTGATGGTGTTCTTATGCGTTGTTTAGAAAAGGAAGAAGCAAAGAAAGTACTATCTGAACTTCATGAAGGTGAAGCTAGTGGCCACTTTGGTGGAGACACCACTGCTCACAAAGTGTTAAGAGATGGGTACTATTGGCCCACTTTTTTTAGAGATGCCCATGCGTTGTGTCATAAATGCATAATCTGCCAGAAGGCTGCAGGACGGGTGAAAAATGCAACATTTTCTTTGCAACCTGTCACTGTAGATTCCCCTTTTCAGCAATGGGGTCTTGACATCATAGGACCAATTAAACCTTCTTCTTCATAGCAGCACAAGTATATTATTACAACAACGGATTATTTTACCAGATGGTCCGAATTTGCACCTTTGAAAGTGGTGAACACAAATCAGGTAGTATCTTTCATCAACTCTCATATCATCACTTGATTCGACATTCCCGAATGTTTGGTATTTGATAATGCTTCTTACTTTTCATCCCTCGATATGAACGTCTTTGCCTTGGAAAAAGGGGTTAAACTGAAATATTCTGCCAGCTACTACCCTCAAGGAAATGGTTTAGTAGAATTAAAAAACAAAAAATTAATCAAGATCATTAAGAGGACAGTTTCAAAGAATCATAAGAACTGTCACAATGCACTGTATAGTGCACTTTAGGCTGATAGGGTGACACCGAAATCCTCTGTTGGTAATTCCCCTTTCTTTCTCATCTATGGAAGAGAAGCAATTCTCCCTCCACATGTTATACTTCCTTCTCTGCAATTATCGCAGGAAGTTCAAGAAGAGGAGTGCCCTCCCCTAGAAAGTCGAATTAATGCCTTGTTAAAATTGGAGGAAGTAAGGGAACAAGAAAAACATAAGCTGGATCAGCATCAATGAATTGTGAAAAGCTAGTTTGATTCAAATTCTGCTTCAGATAGGAATTTCAATGTCGGAGATTTGGTTCTCAAGTGGGACAAAGCTCACGAGGGAAAAGGGGAACACACCAAGTTCCAAAATCTGTGGTTGAGACCGTTTGTAATTTCTGAAAAATTAGGTCCCAACTCTTTCCTCCTACAAAATTTGGAGGGATAGCCAGACACTTTCCCATTGAATGGCCAAGCTCTCAAAAGGTATTTCACCTGATGATTCCAGATCCACCTCTTTGTACATATTTTTGTTTTTTTGTTTTTTTTGGTTCTTTTGATTTTGCTTGTTTTTTATTTGTTTCTGAATAATTATACCTGTGTCACCATTTCATTTGTGGAAGGAAAATCAAAATTTTTATCCAAGAGAAACAACTGATGACTTTTCAAAGCACTGGTGTTGTAAATGCTAAAGCACAGATCAGCAGAAGAAAATTCATGCTCAAAACAATGTTGCTGGTTTCTTTTCAAAATCTCGAGAGGATACGATTATCATTAATAAAACTCTTAACACTGTCCCTATTTTTTGAGAAAACAACTCAATTATACCTTCCTGTCCTTGATATGGTTTCTTAACAGAAATCTAAGTGTTCAGATCATGGTAAATATCATTAAATTAGAAGATGAATTATATAATATCCAATTTTGTTTTCAAAATCTGAAATTTTCAGTATCACCCCGCTCTCTTGAATATCATAAAGTTTCTGCAAATTTGTAAATTAATTCTAGAGAGTTGAAAGCACCGCAAGGTGTGGGAATTTTTCACAAACCCACCGAGACACTGAATAGGTCTGCAGGAAACGGGTAAATACATGCATGATACCAAGGCAACTTCGTCGGGGTACTAAACAGGCCTGTTGGCAGTGAAGCAATGTTGGGTTTAAGAAAATTATCAGGTATGTCCTTTTGGAATTGATCAAAAGTAAATATGTTCTTTATCATGGATGTACGACTCTTGGACAGGATAGAGGTGTTAGAGTGGGTTAAATGGCATGCATGTCGAGGCTATGGATGCCTACTGGCAGTAGTGACCCTGTCAACAATATCAAAGGTGGTTGCCTAAAACATCATTTCACTCATAATCTAGATTTGATACCAGATTACATTTTTGAAAGAAACACATATGATGATGGACAATGTTATTTCCTGAGTTTTGATCTGAATGATTGATTTGTTGTCAATTGTTTCTCAAATATTCATTTTTCTGATTCATCCTAACATGAAATTTCGGTGATGCAAAGATAACTGCTTCGCCCAGTACGTCACCATTGTTGGAAACAATACATCGTTTTTTATTTTGTACACGATTGAAAGAATTTTCATTTTTCTGTATCCACCATCAACCCATCTATAAACACTTTTCTGATTTTATTATGATTGATTGGGTTAAAGCCTACTTCATTAATTTTACTATTTCGATTTTCGATTGTTTTATCTTTAATTCATGACTGCAAGAATGAATTAAACATAAAACTTGGATTGTTGTTTTAATAATTTTCTACCTTAGGTATATGGTTCAACAAACCATTCATATGAAATAGAAATACAAATCTTATAAAATGGTTGTTAGACCCATTTTGTTTTGTGCTAATACGATTATCGTTTCAATGGTTTGATAATTTTTGATTTGTGAAGAGCCTTTGATATTTTTGATAGTCCTGTCATGAATTCAATGGTCGTACCAACAATCATACAAATGAATACCCACTTGTTGTACTCACATCCTCACCTCACCTTGCTAGCTTAACATATTAATGAGCCTTTCATTACATGCATAGGGTTTCGGTACTCTATGTATTTGGCTCTCATCACAAGGGATGGTAAAGATTAAAATTAAACCCCTAGTTTTTACTCTCACTATTTGAGTTATGATAACACACATGCTATGTTATTTTTATGACTCCACTTTCCATTCAGAATTGTTTCTGCTTCTCACACGATTTGAACCTAAAACTATCCAGAGTAACCCCTGTTGCATTCTGGTTACATTTTTCATGGCACCTGTCGTGCGCTTGGAGCCGAATGGATTCCATGCTTTACTTTCTTACGACGATGCGATTGAGGAATTAAAAATCCATGGCTGGGATGTTTTCCTTAAGAAATTTGAGGGTTATAATCTTCATGTGGCTAGAGTTTTCGCGCAGACCTTCGATGGTTGCAGAGCTAAAATTGGGGAAACACAGTTAGAATTGATCGAGGATTTTGTGAGCAAGGAAATAGGGCTTCCATAAAAGGGTGAAAAATGGTTCAAAAATGCCTGAATTGAAGGAGTCTCGTGGAGTCTATTTATGACATCTCGAAAGATCAACTGCTGTGTAAAAGATATTTCTATCTCCCTAGTAAAACCTAGATGGCACAATTTGTTGTTAATTCTCAAGCAATTCATGACATGCAAAGGTCGATAAGGGTTGATCTTCCTCTACCATATCTGTTTACTCATGCATTTCATTGGTTTCAATTTGGATATGCCATTTTATTTGTTGAGAAGTATTTATAAAATGTCCAAAAGATATAAATGACAAGGTCTTGATTCAAGCCTGTTCCATCACGGATTGGTTAAGATATTGTTGATGCATCATTTATCAACCATATGTGATAGTTGGTAAGTATTTTTAATAATAAATGGTTTCTCTCAGACCGATCTTACAATAAACCCTCGTTTAATAGAAAACCCTAGCCTAGACAAGGTAGTGGTTAAAGATCAGGTTGATATTTCAATTAGTGAACCAGAGTTTACCAAAAAAAAACCTCTAGATGAAGGGACATTGTGTAAGTTCCCACCTTCATTTTTTCTCGAGCAAGAGACTGAAGGATTAAAGGAAAATAAACCTCTTTCACATGTGAATGATGCTGGTGTTAATACTAATTTTAAGAAATGCTGTAGAGAAAGGAATCGACAGTGCACAGAGTCAAATTTCAAGGGTAAGAAGATTGGTCGCTTAATATCAAGGAAACTAAGGAACATAAAGGATCCTCATCTGAGCTCGATCAATCCAATTGAGATTGATGAGGGCTCAGATCCAAAGATAGAGGATTTTCTAGTTCAGGAAGATCCAGAACTGCAGGGTTCCAAGAGGGAAGTTACCGGTCCTACTGAACCCTATGACTTCGTGACAAATTTTCCACCATGCCTTCAAGGCAAAGAAGGGTTCTTTGGTATTAGGCATGATTTGAAGCAAACAACATATAAGACTGATGTGCCCGTGGTTGACTACGTACTTCATCAATCCGCCACCTCCCCTGTCCACTTTGATGATTGTTACATTTGGGTTGAGCGCTATTACAATGAAATTCCTATCCTACAAGCCCAAATCAAGACTCTTACTTCTCAGAATGATTTCTTGAGGCAAGAAAACCTTGACCTCAAGGTGCATGCAAAAAGGAAGCCTAAATGCATCAAGAAATCCAAAAACATAGTTATAAAAAATTCAACCAATGTCAAGGCGATAATAAATTATGAACTACCTGACCCCGCTTTAGTTAACTTTTAATGGTAAACAATTTGATTTTTTGTTTTGTTTTATCTATGTTATATAATTCAAAATAAACTGATTTGAAGGTTGATTTGATTTACTAAAATCAAGAATGGCTATAAAATCTTCGATTCTATAGCCAAGTCTATTTTTACAAAAAATAGTAATTAGTTATGATTAATTGTTTTGTTTCCTTTAGGAAATCGAAGATGTTGTTGCTGATTACTGGGAATAAATATCTTTCAATTATACGCAAGTGATTAATAGTTTCTTTTTCTTCATGTTTTATAGAAACTTTGATCTATTTTTGATGAAACCAACTCTGTTATAAGTGGTTTCCAAATCCACTATTTTTGTAATTTTACTTAATGTTGAGGGATCCATCTCTATCCTGTGAGATATGAGTATGTGGATCTCATGATACTTTAAATACTACTCACTTTGTTAGTGAAAGACACCTTTGCTTGGAACAGATTATGGACAAATGATATTCATAACTTAATGGACAAGCTGTTTGCATTTCAAATTTAGACCAATGTGAAGCTATTTCATTTATGTTTTGTCTCTTATATTTTGGAATATTAATATGTTGCATAGCTTTAGCCTCAATGACATATAATGTTCCATTTTATTCAGTGCTTTAAATTTTGTCTATAATTCCATGTTTCATATATTATATATGTGATCATCATTTCAACTTTAATATCATGATTTATCCTTGATGTTTAGTTGATGTATCCAATGAATGTTTCATATTAAAGTTTCTTCTACTATAATCATTCATAATCACAAGATCACTAGATCTACATTTTTGTTACTCTGTTCTTATACCCTAGCTGTCAATAAACACCTTGAGTGTATTCAAGAGATGTTAGTACAAGTCTGTTGCAGATTTCTCTCACAGACAAGGTAGCTGGAGGTTTGGATCACAGAGAGACATAGACACTGCATGAGATTAATTTCCGGTTAGTTTCATTCGCATTTAATTTTTTTTATTAGTCTATTTTATTAGTGAGACAAGCCAGTTTAAATTGGTTGTGACCATTACGCTATCCTTGTTTCAGATTATGTTTTATTAGCATTCTTTTTAAGTTCTTAGATCTTAGATTATAAAACATAAAATATAGAAATATGTGCTTTCTTTATCTACTTTTGAAAACAATTACCAAACATTGATTTCACAAGGCATTCATCATAAACTTGCAATTTGTAAACACTCTGTTCATAATCGCATATTTATATTTACATTTTTGAAACACTTGTAAATAGTTAGATTCACGTATATAGTATTATAGTTTTAGCTTTAGAGTAGTTTATTTCTTTGTTTTAGGACCCTAGTTGGCTAACAGAGCCATTAAACCTGTCAGAATAGATCACACCAAACGGCTTGGGTTAATTAGACAACCTTGGTTTGGATCTATTCTTCCAGTTGACGATGTGTCACTTACGCCCATCAACAAAATCTCATGTGCCCGTAATGCACTAGGAACCTACGAAGGATTAATTTTCAATTGGTCATATATAATTTCAAGCAACATGGCCTTAGCTATCTAGAAGGTTCACAAAACACGTGTTAATTACTTGCTAGAATTTTACATGACATCTTATTTGATGGATAAAATCTGCACACTCAATGCTTCCTTAGGAATGGGTTGGTCATGTAACCCATCCAAACTGTGTATGCAAGTTTGTTGTCAAGATCAATGGAAGAATAAGTACACTTGAAAATAATAATTTATGTGTGACAACTTATAGGAAGCACTATACTAAATCGTATTTGGTAGGCTTTGTTCTAGGTTTTTTGAGGAATATATAAAGGTTATGGAACCCATTGGTCTCTGGTATGTAAAATAAATTACCAATTATATCAAAATCTATAGGTGCATTAGGTCCCTCATTTATTGTTGGTCTATGTACTAGAGAGATTGGTATAGAGAGAAATAAATTATCAAATAGCCCAACTTAGGGTGAAATTGATCCTAAAAAGTAAGAAAAAAGAAATCATCCTCGACATACCCTATTACTATTGGGGCATATAGTCTCTTGAATTATGGTCACACTCAGATGGAGGCATGTGATTGAATTTTACAAATTTTAAATTAGGGATTTTAAGAAACATAATCCTTTAAAGAAGATAGTGGATCATTTTAATTTGCAAGGTGTAACTTGGCCTTATTTCCATGAGGACTTCCCCGAGGAGGAGGTTCACCAGAGAAATTTGGACTTTGAAGAATTGTTGACATGAAATAAGAATGTTGTAGAAAAGAAACATTCCCTCAAGAATTTACTATATGAAATCCCAAAGGGTGTGGATCCCATGGATAAGAAACAATCTTCCACTATTGGTCAAACACACATTTCCACTACCAAAGTAATTTCAACTAAGACAAAAGGCACCATAGAACAACAAACTGGTAATTTGAGCAACACAAGAAGGGACACATAGCATATATACATTGATGAGATATAAGTAGGGTATAAGAGAGATGACCCAACATACACCTAACTGCTAGAAAAAATCATCTTGGTGCCACTTAGGAGTTGAAACAAACCTCATCAAACCCAAGCACTAGCCAAAGAGCCCAAAGAAAGTATCGACCCAAGCATGGGACAAGTTGGTGGAATTGAAGAAGGTTTTGAAGATTCATGGTTTCAAATATTACTGAATGAGTTGCCTCAATATTTTATGATGACCCATCAATGATATTAAAGGATTTCTCCTTCAATAAATGCTATAAGGTGCTAAAGAAGAGACTCCATAAGTGAATGATGATATAAAGAGCTAATATGCTTATTGAAAGCACTAAATCAATGATTGTTTTTGGAACCATGGACCTTAATGCAATGGAAACCATCATAAATTTCTTGAAAGTTAACTAGTGACATTTCCCTATTTTAACACATCTATAATCTAGATTAGTGGTATTAAAACCTTATTCTCCTTGGTGCATGTCCCCTCTCACAAGTTTATGATAGAGGAAGCTTGATTTATATAAATGAGGCTTGTTAGACTATGCTCCTTGATGACATCTGAAATGACCCCATATGGGGGAAGAGAAAGAAGACTCTCAAGTAGGAGATCCCATTAAGTTGTTATATCAAGGAGCCCTCAAGTATGAGGAAGAAAATATGTTAGATAACTTTTTGCAGGTTTTGTAGCATATCCCCATAGTCATGAATCCATATTCATCTAGCCATCCTTGTCCTTTTAGTGAGTATATACCATTCAAGGTACAAGTTGATCTAGACGTTTCCTTATTTAAGGGAAATATAGACATTGAAATTATAGGAAAGTGTCTCAATCAATGAGAAGCATATTTTTTATCAACAATTTTTAAGATAAAGAGAATATTACCTTTTACCTATTAAAAGTGGTTACCCATGTCAAAAATTTGTGGCACAACCATTTTTAACAAGCTAGAGTAGGAGACAATGAGGGAAAACCTATGATTGAAAGCACATGCCCTATTTAGGGCGGTTTCATGGATGCCCTCAAGGAGAAATACCTTCTTGTAGGAGATTATTATTACTAATACAATAAGTGAACACAACTTTGTCAAGGTTGAGTCCAATCTAAGTGGGAATACATATACACATTCCAAAAAAGTTAGCATCTGAGGTTCATATAGGAATTTATTTGTGAAGTAACACCACAATATACATAGGTATCCAAATGGTTATGTAGTTTTTGGATATAAAATATCTAGGAGAAGCCTACAAATATGTGTTCAAATTTGAAGAGAGGTTGAAGAAAAGGGGAAAGGATTATAGTTTTACAAAAAATCTATCAACAAAGAAGGATAAGGGAATTTCCAACTTCTATGAAAACATGACAAGCTAAGGAAACCCAACAACAAAATAAACAACATAATCCTCTCACGAAAAAAGGCCATTGTAGATGGAAAACCAAAAAAGAGAGAAATAGGAAAGTGCTGTGATATATAGAGGAGAAAATGGCACTCAATATAGGAGTGTCAGGCCTGAAATCATTTAATATTGGATATGTAGACCCTTGCACCATTATAGATGGCACCATTGTGGAACCATAATCATGTGAAGAAAATTATGGAATTCAACCCCCACATCACCATTTCCACTTCATATGTGTGAGTAGAATATCCCAAGGAGTGATAAGATAGAGAGCGTCTCTTTCACTCATAGATGTGGGTGAAGGGAACAACCTTGTACTTCATCATCGAAAATAGAGACCAAAAGAATTTGATTTTTGTAGAAGTTGTGAAAATATTAAAATTTCCAATGACACCCAACCCTCAACCATTTAAAAAACAATATCAATTGATTGAGTTGGGGAAAACTCTTGAATTTTAGGAAATAATGTCCTCTTCCATACAACATTAAGTCTTTCAAAGACAAGGTGCTTTGCAATGTTGTGCACCTTTAAGTTTGTGATGTTTTTCTTGGCCAACCATACATGTGTGTAAGTGACACATTATGTATCAATGTAGACCCCAAACACTATCATCATCACCTATGTATATCAACTCTACATGATTCATTAGGTGGCACCTTCAATTGTAATATCCTTGATTAGTGATAAGTAGTGCATAGATTTGATTCCCAAGAATGCTCTTTATTATCAGATCCCATGGAGAAAGGAAGATTGTTGCAACTATCTAGGATATTGTAAGTACTGCAGTAAATCAAAAAGGATAAGTAGTTTCATTGATGGAATACTCCCAAGAAATCTTTGCATCTCCCACAAGGGCATCATTAGACTCTCAAGTAAAGAACAAAATCGACTTAATACTAGGCACACTTCTATCCAACGACCCTGTGTACATAAATTTTATCTTGAAAAATTAAGAGATTAAGTGGTAGAGCTATGAATTGATCAAGAAAGGCCACAATCGACCCAACGATTCACCTTAAAAAGGGATGGATTATGGAATATTTGTATTGATTATAGAGGCATAAACAAGTTTATAGTGAGAAATAAGCACACCATCACTTGGGTCAAAGACTTGCTAGATTAGATAAAAAGTGCAAAATTCTTCATCAAATTTATCTCAAATTTGGGTACTACTAGGTTTCAGTCAAATAAGATAATATATGGAAGACATCACTTAAATCCAAGGAAGAAATGTCCAAATGGTTGGTTATACCTTTTATCTTAACTAACATGTCCTCAATATTCATGAAAATGATGGATGGCATCCTATAACCTGTTGATATTATGGTAGTTGCGGGGGGGTATTAACCTCTACATATAACCTTTGACGAGACTAGAATATTCCGGGAAGAAAGAGAAACCCTAAAACATTGGATAATAACCCTAGAAGACAAGTCAGCTCAAGAGAATATTCAATATTGAGTTATTAGCCTCTAGGAAGAGAAGTTGGCCCAGTCAAGTGAGATGGAGTAGTATAAATAGAGGGCGCTAGAGCTCATTTATCACATACACTCTCACAACTCACATAGACTAGTGGTGTGGAAGTTTTGGAGAGGGAGTGCAGTTGCAGCTACTGCAACTGGAATTTTGGATTTTGATTATGGATGGAATTTCTAATTGGTTATGGTTTGGACTTTCTGCCTTGGTTATGGTTTGGATTCTTTGCTTGGTACACTAGACTTGGAAAGATATACGCTATATTGGTTGGCTATTGGTTTTAATGTTTTATTTTGGAATTATTCTGTCTTTCAAGGTTAAAGGTGCTCGGGGGTGGCTTCGTGCCTATGGTTCGGTGACAATATTGCTATATTGTCTATGGAAAAACGAGCACATCTCTATATTTATAATAGGTTATGGGCCCACACCACCTTCAAGACAGTCTAACCACTGGAAGGTAGTGTAGCAATTCTTTGTTAAGCTCGTTGTGGCACAAGTTACAACTGCAACTAGGTTTTCTAATTATGCAGCTGCAACAAACCCTAACCCTTCTGTTCGGGAACTTTTGGTGAAGTATGTTACCTAATTCCTTGACATCCTAGTTTTCCCTATCCTAGCGCACCTCTTGGTACTCTTAGCTAGAAAAATGTCAGGTTTAAATTTTTGTTCAAAGTCAAAGTTTGTCTGGTCAAGGTCAAAGATTGAATGATCAAAGTCAAAGTCAAAGGTTGACTTCTGGTCAAACTGATTTTGTGGTCAAAGTTGAAATTTTATATTTTCTAGGTTGTTCTAATCATTGAATCTTCTGATTGAGTTTCTAACCCCTTCTTGTCAAGATGGTATCTAGTTTCAGATTGGAAGACAAGTTGGACGATACTACAAGGTTTCAAAGGTATGCACTTGTATATGTTATCTAAGTTAAATCATCTAGAAAAACATGAGTGTACCTACAGGGACAGTACTAGATATCTTTTCCAAGATGTAATCTTGGATTCAACGCATTCAGAAGAACAATCACATCTTTCATAGCAAGTGAGGCTTCAGGTTCCAGGTTCGATTAAATTGTTAATATATATATATATATATCAAGGGTGATAGTTGCTACATTACAATTTGTGAAAGAAATATTTGAAAGATTATATTATTGCTATGTGTAATGAATACTTGACTGCATATGAATACTATTGATATAGATGTTTATTCGAAAAATGAACTAACGTCTTCTCTAGATAGATATTTCTTGTTTGCTCTTGTTGTTTTTTGTTCTAGGAAGGTACCCTTTTGATGAATAATACTTGCAGAAGTTGTCATAGAATAATTTTATAAGGATGATACATCTTCTAGATGGGAAACAATCAAGACATATAGAAACACACTTAAAGAGATACATAGGGGTCCGAATCGAAGGGAGTTAGGAATAAAAAAGGAAACCAGAACATGCTTGTGACACTTTGCAGAAAGGAAAGAGAGATGCAACAGACAGAAGCATGGACTCTCTTATATGGATAGAGATGATCGCAGAATTCCAAAAGAAGATTATGCATATTTCTCTTTCATGCATGAAGCTAGGATTAGGAGGGAGATAATCCCCAACGATATAATCCATTGAAGAATATGTGAATACCATGAAGTATCTGTCCATGTTCTTCATTGGAAGTAGCAACCATGATAATAAACACATGTTCAAATTGACTCTAGAAGAAGTATTCTTCAAAAAGAAGCCTTGAATATCCTTGGTTGTCGATCTACATTATGTTCCTATGGTGGAAGGAAAAAGTTGGAGCCTTCACGAAAGAAGGGCATGTAATCTATAGAAGATTCCATGGACTCCAACATTGAAGAGAAAAATGAGAAAGAACATGAAGATTCCAAGAAAGAAAGAAAAGTTAGAACAACCAATTGAACCAGTTTGAATCCACTAGAAGTAGTCAAGCAGAAAGAATGGAAGGAAGTTGTGATGAAGAACAATGTATATGAGAAATTGTGAAAAATACTTAAGCATTGATAGATACAAGGAAAGACTCAGGGATAGAGGGTTCTCCCAGAATGAGGGAGAATACTATGATGATAGCTTGTTCCAGTAATACCTCTACCTGAGCCATTATATATCTTGTAGTATCCATGGGTTGGAGTTTACATCAGATGAATGTAAATATTGTTCTTCTCAACATAGTAATTGAAGAAGAAGCGTATGTAGAGAAACCTCAAGGTTTTGAGGTATACCAGAAAGAGACCCTTGTATGCATATGGAAGAAGACCTTGTATGGATTCAAGAAAACTTGGTGCAGAGCCTCTCATGTACAATAGAAGCATGGTGAAAACTTCCTATGACAAAGGAAGTATATTGAAATGGTTCTTCAGAAGTCCAGGATGATGGATTACAAATCCATGGAAAAATCCCATGATGATAGATCTGAAAAAGTTGAGAGACTCTGATCCAATAGACCCGTCTCTGTATCGAAAATTGATTGGACCATTAATGTAATTGGAGAATACTCAGCCAAATATTTTCTTTGTGGGACATTTGAGTTATGATATACAACTGCATGGATTTCTTGATTCAGATTGGGCAGGGAGTGAAAATGATGGAAGACGTGCTACTTGGATATGTTTCAGTTTGATCTTTTCCACGATGTCATGGGATAACAGGAAATGGAAGTATTTTGCACTCAACATTGTAGAAGAATAGTCTATTGAAACTTGTGATTCTTGTACTAAATCAATGTGTCTTCGTAAGTTGGTTTATGGATTGTTTGATCAGGTGTTGGATTCAACCATGATATATTGTGATAATCAAAGTTGTGTGAAGATTTCAGAGAACTCGATGTTCCATGATAGGTCGAAGCACATTGATATTGAGTATATTTTCTCCATAGTAGAGTCCAGAGGGGAGAAGGGGTTCTCCATTATATCTCCACAGATGAGCATATATTAGATATTGTGGTAAAGCCTCTATCCAAGATGAAAAGTTTTTGTGCTTAAGGGACAAGCTGGTACTCGTGGAGATGACTTCCTTATTGGAAAAGGGAGAGATTACTCCTAGGTTGGGAGGGATAATTGGTATGTTATTGATTTATGGGCAGTCATTTTCCAGTTCAGAAAATGGTCCAAGTTGGGAAGTCACCTTCCAGTCTGGAAAGTGCCCCAATATTTCTGATGAATAGGCATTTTTCCAGTTCGAAAAATGGTCTAGATTGGACAATAATTTTCGTAATGAAAAGGGTCTGATAGATTGTTGATGTACCATATATAGTGATTCCTCTTATGACCATTGTAGGGGAATGGCCTAGGACAATCATTATTCTTGGTAGTCACTCTAAGTAGTGGTCAAGCATAATGGTCCACCTCTCCAGGAAGTCATTCTTTCGAAGTTCACAGTTGTGAGAAGTTTCGAAGAATTGTCCATTATAGGAGGTTGTTGAAGGACATTCATTTCCATTAGGAAATGGTCCAGACAATCATTCCCTAGGGTGGAATCATTCTCTCCTGGTTGCACTGTGATTAGTGCCAGAATATTGGCCCAGTTAGGTGAATGGTCCATGTTCAATAATCAGAAACAAACATTCCCTAGGGAAGACTCATTCTCTCCAGGTTTCACTGTGATTAGTTCCGGAGGAATGGCCCAGTTAGGTGAACGGTTCAGGCTTAGAAATCATGACATTTATTCTTCTATGCTTGGGAAGAATAGTTCAGATATCCCATGGTTGATGTTTTTACTTTCTGAGGGCACATGCTCTTCCAGATATCACAGATGCGAGTGGATGAATGACCGAGATGACTCATTTTGTATCATGATCTTGTTATGCAAGTTGATATTAGATGATATGATTGTTGTGGAGACTGTATGTCTCTGGACAGTAGTTTTATTCTAATGTGGTGGATGTGATCCAATGATAGTGACTATGTGTCAATGGTTAGCAGCCATGTGCTATTAGGAATGGTTATGTACCACTAAGTAGTAGTTGTGTACTACTATGTATAGACATAGTTGTGTTATATTGATGGAATTGTTTTGATTACCATGAATACTACCACTAGTGTTGGAGATGATTTCCAGCTAGATGGATGGTCAATGTGTCGATGGACATACATTCTCTAGCGAAGAATGGTATAGGCATGACATATTGTTGGTGGATAAACATCCTTCCTATGGAGGATGGTCCAGGTTGAAATATTGTTGGTGGACATACATATTCCCTGTGGAGAATGGTCTAGGTTCACAAACATTTTCTCTGAGTTCACAGTAGTGGTTGGAGGGAAAATGGTTCATGACAATCATTCTTCTAGGACGTATGTCTTGATTAGAAGAATAGTCCTTATAGCCCATGGCATGGCTTCCAACATCTGTTGGAACAATTATTCTTCTAGTACATATGTCCAAATTAGAAGAATGGTTCTTGTATCACCTTGTGGAGTGAGTGAATTATTCAGCATCATGCTCGATTACTCAGATGGAGTATGGCTTTGAGAGATGGTGCAGTTGATGCTATTAGATGATACTGATAGTGATGATGTTGCTTGTGAGTTGATCTATGTGATCATGAGATATCCTGCGTGGCTATGATGATGCTACCGATTGACTGGTTTGTTTGTGCTCAATACCATTTCCTTTAATACCTCCCTAACTAGGAGGGAGTGTTGATATTATGGTAGCTGCAGGAGGTATTAACCTCTATGTGTAAACTTTTATGAGACTAGAATAATCCAGGAAGCAAGAGAAACCCTAAAATGTTGGATAATAACCCTAGAAGACAAGTCAACTCAAGAGAATATTTAATATTGAGTTATTAGCCTCCAGGAAGAGAATTCGGCCCAGTCAAGTGAGATGGAGCATTATAAATAGAGGGCGCTAGAGCGCATTTGTCACATACACTCTCACAACTCACTAATCCATATTTATGAGCAGAATGAAATAACTAACAGACTGAATATAATAACACAGAGATACAAAGAACAACAACAAATATCCAGAGAATAATAAATTCTATTGAATAAATGAAATAGGCTAAAACTATAAAACTACGGAACTGAAAACAACTTGATCGAATAGTGGTAGCTATCTCTGAGAAGAGATGTGGCTGCTACATGCATCCGTCTGAGAAGAATGATTACAATGAGGCTCAAGAGGTATTTTTAACATTACTCATGAATTCCAAAACTCTAGACATCCAAAAACCTAACCCTAGGAGATGAAACACCAAACATTATGTGGGCCCCGCTTGGTAAGTTGGTACCTCAACTTCTTGGGGTCATAACTTTTGCATACGACCTCCCTTTTAGGCACATGATAGCCTGTTGGAAAGGTATTTTCGAGAACTACACATCATGTCATCAAACTATGACTTTGCCTACAATTTGACTATGGAAAGCCAAAAAAACATTGTTTAGGGACCCTAAATGGCCTTGGAAGTACATAAATATGTGTTGACATGAAAACTTTCAAAATAATCTAGTTGGATTAGGTGGGTGGCCACCAGTATCCACCTAGAATATGTGTAGGGATTTAGACAGCCCCAAAAGTGTAGCACCCACAATTACAAAGAAGTACAGTAGAACGTGTTGAACTAAAAATTGTTAAGAGGAGCTAGTTGGAATAGGTGAGTGGCCACCAATATCCACCTGGATCAATCCTCCTCCCTTATGAAGCAACAGTCTCCATTGTGTTGAGTTCCTCCATTAGGTGAGGAAAATTCTACTAAATTTGGCCCAGGGTGAGCCACTTGCCTTGGTGTAGGAGTTTCCCTGCCTTGACAACCTGATAAATATGGATCCTCTGTTGGTGAGGTTCCCTTGACCTGTGTGGATACTATCTGATCAGTGGATGTCTGTTCCATACAGTCAGGGTTGATATCTATTGGTGTCATCTATTTTGTGATCTCTGAGTGTCCAATAATGGTGGAAAATATGGTCGAAGGAGGTCCACATTGAACATTGGGTGAAAACTAAGGAAGGGTGGAGTGTTGAGCTCAAAATCATTGCTACCCATAGACTTGGTGATAGTGTAAGGACCATAATGAAGTGGGTGGAGCTTCCGATGGGACCGTGTAAGGAGATATTTCTGCAAATGTAACCAGACCTTGTCTCCCACCTTAAATTGGTGCAGTACCCTTTTTTGATCATGATGATGCTTGTACTTAGCATTGGATTTATTCAAAATATCATGAACTTGTTGGCGGATGTGTTGAATCCGCTCAATGAATCTTGTGGATTTTTCGGCCTCAGACTGAACATGGGAATATTATCCCTGTGTGATTGCAAGAGGTAATGCAACATCAATGGGACCTTAGGGTTGGAATCCCAACCCCACCTGAAATGGGCTATGGCCGGTGGATCTATGGAGATCCATGTAACATGTTGTAGATGTGTTGAACATAGGGAAGACTCTCATCCCATGTATGCATATGTTTAGATTTGTACATGTGCATGATGTGCACAATCATATGATTGATGACCTTTGTTTGGCCATCGGTTTGGGGGTGGAAAGCAGTGGATTTAGTGAGATTGGTATCCAACAGTGACCAGAGACTCGACCAAAATGTGTTGAGGAACCTACTCTCCCGATCGGAGATGATGGTTTGTGGTATCCCAAAATGGACCCACACTCGTTCAAAGAAGAGCTTGGCAGTATTTGTTGCTATGATTCTCTTCTTGCAGGCTATGAGTATGGCCATCCTTGAAAACTAATCAACTACCACAAATACACAATCATTGCTTTTCTTGGTGGATGAAAGGACAAACATGTAATCCATCAAGATGGATTCCCAAGGCCTCTCGGGAGTAGGAAGAGGGGTGTATAAGCCTTGATTCTTGATTGCTAGATTGGAAATGGCACAGGTTGTGCAAGATCTGATATACTTGCTGACGTCATGTCGAAGTTTTGGCTAATAAAAATGTTTATGTAGAACAACCACAATTTTTTCCACATAAAAATGTATTTCCATCCGACTGTAGTGACCCTCTCAAATAAGATTTGCACACTTTCTTGCAGGAACAAAGAGATGGCCTAGATGGAATAATAGTCCATCCTGAATGTGAAAATCAGTGACAGTCGCGCATGTACCCAAGAGATTATAGGTGGTGGTGAAGTCTGGATCTTGTTGATAAAGTTACGACCACTTAGATGCCTCGTGTCCACAGGAATGGAGCATGGTGGTGAGTGCAGCCACGAGAGGTCGACTGAGGTAGTCAACGACATGATTTGTGATCCCTGTCTTATACTTGATGTTGAGATGGAATTGTTGTAGGTAGGTGGACCACTTATGATGGCAGTCATTTTGAAACTTCCCCTGTGTCTGTATGAACTGCAGAGGATTGTGATAAGTGTGGATGATTGTCTCCTTTCCTAGAATGTAATGTTTTCATTAACGACAGGCTTGTACAATAGAATACATCTCCTTGTCATAGGTGGGGTATTTACGGACAGTATATGAGATTTTCTCACTATGGTATGATACCAGATGACCATACTGAGTGAGAATTGCACCTACAACATATTCAAATGCATCAGTATCAATCTCGAACAATTGTTGTAGATCAGGTAAGGAGATTATTGGAGTTGAGTACAAGTGATGCTTTAGATCATCAAATTATCATTTTTGTTCCTTCCCCCACGTGAAATTTTCACTGCCACCACCCTTGGTCACTTGGCTGAGGGCCCATGCAATATGGGAGAATCCCAACACGAACCGTTGGTAGAAGTTGGCCAGTCACAAGAAGCTTCAAAGCTCGGTTAGTGTGGTTGGGGATGGCCAGCCACGGATGGCTTGAATCTTAGTTGGATCAACATGTACCACATGCTCATCAACAATGTAGCCCAAGTAGTGGACCCTTTTCATGCCAAAGGATCATTTTTCCAAGTTGGCATATAGCTTGTGCTTCCGCAGAGTGCTCAAAACCCGATGAATATGATTCATGTGCTCCTCCCAAGTTTTGCTAAAGATGAGGATGTCATCCAAATATACCACCACAAAAGAGTTGGTGAAGGGTCTCAATACATCATCCATCAACCTCATGAAAGTGGTTGGTGCATTTGTTAAGCCAAAGGGCATGACCATCCATTTGAAGAGACCTTCTTTAGATTTGAAAGTTGTCTTCCATACATCAGTTGGTTCGATGGGAACCTGGTGGTAGCCAAAATTTAAGTCAATATTCCTGAATAACTTTTCCCCTTGAGTTGGTCAAGAAAGTCATCAATTCTGGGAATTGGGTACCAATTCTTGACTATGATTTTTTCAATGCTTTGTAATCAATGCAGAGCTTCCAGGTCCCATATTTCATTTTCACTAGTACAATCAGACTTCCACAAGGGGAGGAGCTGGGTCTGATGTGCCACTTTTGAAGCAACTCTTGGATATGACGCTTGATTTTGTCATTTTCCATCATTGAGCAACGATAGAATATTCCATTAGGATGAGGTGTATCGGGGGTTAGATCAATTGGATGCTTGACTTGGAAGTGCATCGATACCTTGGTGGGTGAGGAGAAGATTTCTTTGTACTCTTCAACGATCTTGTCCACTTTCTTCTGTTGCAAAGAGAGGCTCTGTGTAGAGTCCACAGATGTGGTGGTGACCTTATGCTTATTGTGAGCATGGATCACAAAGAATACAAACTTATCGGTGTGTGAAATGACCTTACTGCATTTCTTGGCAGAGATTAAAGAAATAGTGGTAGGTGGTGATACCTATGTTGTCATGTACAATTTTATACCTAAAGTAATAATAACACTGTGAAGTCTAGAATCATACACAACATGTCGCTTCCACAAATATGGTTGTCCTAAAAGAACATCACAAACTTCAAGGGGAGAAATATCACACAATAACTCATCTTTGAAAGGCTTGATGTCATAGGGCAGACGACACTGTTGGCTAACACAAAGATCTCTTTCTTGGCGAAGCCAATCGATGGTGTAGGTCTACAGGTCCAACCGCTTGAAAACCTCTATTGAGATCAAGTTCTTCCGACTGTCACTATCGACAATGAAATGAAGTAGAGCCCCCTTTACCCACATCCATGAGTGAAAGAGGCGTTCCCCTTCCTCTGGTTCTTCTGGTTCGCTTGGTTGGACTTTGGTGGTTGCAACAATGGAACTGGGTTCAACATAGATAATATTCTTCCCTCCTTCTAGATTTGATTCAGAGTCAGAATTAGTCTCTAACTCAGAATCTTTCAGCTCAACCACGAGTGACTTCTTGGAGCGACATTCTTTTGTGTTGTGCCAAGGGATTTTATGGTATTCACACCATTTTCCTGTGTCCTTATTTGACTTCTCATTCCCCTTCTTGTGTTGCATCTTGGAATGGTTGTCCTGAGAGTGGCCATATTTCTTTGTCCCTTTTTGTGTGGGTTGGGGCCACCTTTTCCCTGCTTCGGGTGTGAGGATTTGTTCATATCCAAACTCTCGCCTCTTCTGCTTAAATTTCTGCTCGATATTGACAACATATCTATAAGCCATACCCAATGATTCGATGTCTATAAAATCCATTTTTGTTTGAATGTATCTATGCAAAAAACCACGGTATTTGAGCACCAAATTTCATTCAGAGTCTTTTATACCCAATTTGGTGTGCATGGTATGGAAAATATTGGTGAAATCTGATACTGTCTAGTCCCTTATTTGATGCAAGGTGGTCCATCTTGTGTACTGGTCCTCATAGCTTCCAACAGGGTAGTATTGTTCTTTAATGACATCCTTGAAGGAATCCCATGTGGGGGTGACCACAAATATTGAAGATTCCTCTATGGCTCTTTTCTCAGAGTAAGTATCCCACCATTCCGTAACATGGGGGAATACCTTGAGGAGTGCAAAAGTAATATTTTCCCTATCGGAAAAATTGTGGACCGAAAAATACCCTTCGAGCAGATTCATTCATTTATCTACAACATATGCATCTATCAGTCCTTCAAATAATGGAATATCAAAATTTACCTATACCTTGAAGGGGGTTGCATGGCCGCTTGGTGAAGATGCTTCTCTTGTGGACAACTGTTGAAGGATCTGTGCAAATTTGTCCATCATTTTGTTCCTTTTTCGTGCAAGGGCTTCCTCGAGAATTTTTTTAAAAGGATCTCCTACTCCATCATATTTATTTTCATCCCCCATGGGTTGTTGTTAGTCTCGACGTGACCGATCTTGCAAAGGCTCGATTAGTTTGAGTCCCAACTTCTTGTACCTGGATCTTGTTGGGGACATGCATGAAGAAAAATAAATGAAGAGCAGACCGCTTGGATACCACTAATCCAGATTTATGAACGCAACAAACTGACTAACAGACTGAATACAATAACACAGAGATATGGAGAAAAACAACAGATATCCAGTGAACAATAACTTCTATTGAATAAATGAAATAGGTTGAAACTGTAAAACTACATAACTGAAAACAAATTGCATGAATGGTGGTAGCTATCTCTGAGAAGAGATGTGGATGTTACGCGCATCTGTATGAGAAGAATGATTACAATGAGGCTCCAGAGGCCTTTTTAACATTACTCATGAATTCCAAAACCCTAGACATCCAAAAACCTAACCCTAGGAGATAAACCGTTGGTACCTCAACTTCTTGGGGTCGTAACTTTTGCATACGACCTCCATTTTAGGCGCGTGATAGCTCGTTGGAAAGGTCTTTTCGAGAAATAAAGATTATGCTATCAAAATTTGAATATGACTACAATTTGAATGTGGAAAGAAAAAAAATCATTTTTTAGGGCCCCAAAATGGCCCTAGAAGTACAAAAATATGTGCAGACATGAAAACTTCCAAAATAAGCCAGTTGGATTAGGTGGGGGGCCGCTAGTCTCCACATGGAAGATGTGTAGGACTTCAAATATCCCCAGAAGTGTAGAACCCACATTTACGAAGAAGTACATAAGAACGTGCTGAACTAAAAACTGTCAAGGGGAGTCAGTTGGAAGAGGTGGGTGGCCACCAATACCCACCTAGATCATTCACATAGACTAGTGCACAACTTTTGGAGAGGGAGTGCAGTTGCAGATACTGCAACTGGAATTTTGGATTTTGGTTATGGATGGAATTTCTACTTGGTTATGGTTTGGACTTTCTTCCTTGGTTATGGTTTGGATTCTTTGCTTGGTATGCCAATATTGGAGAGATATACGATATCTTGGTTGGCTATTGTTTTTAAGGTTTGCTTCCAGAATTATTATGTATGTTAAGGTTAAAGGTGCTCAGTGGTGGCTTCATGCCTATGGTTGGGTGACAATATTGCTATATTGTCTATGGAAAAATGAGCACATATCTTTATTTCTCACATAACCTTCACTAATTCCTTTGTGGTTGTAGCTAGACAATATCCCCATATTTAGTATGTCATGGGAGGAACACATGAAACATATTCAACAAGTTCTTATCACTCTATTCCACCACAACATGTATGCAAACTTAAATAAGTGTTCTTTTGGTATATCGAAAATATAGTACATGGGATACATTCTAGATCAATATGGAGTACATATGGATCCAACACAGATCCAAGTAATCATATATTGGTGTACCCCTACAACAATCTACATCTCTATAGCTTCTTGTCCCTTGCCAATATCTATTGTAGGTTTGTGTTGTGCTTCTCCACATATCATGGCCATTGATTTAGGAAATAAGAAGGGGATAAAAGGAAATTTTTTCATGCACTGCATCATAGTGGTAACATTTAAAGAGTTAACTACTTTAGAAAGAAAGGGAGGGATCATTATATTCTAGGGGTTGGTCCACTGATTTGTTGACCACCTTGTCTTCCTCCATAGTTGTGGGGGTGTTCCTCAATGTGGATTGGGTTGTTTTAGGTACTAATAGAGTCATTCTAGTCTTATTTTTGTCTTGTATCCCCCTCCTCTTCATGAACCTGATAAATCTCAATTCGAATCCCAAATACAACCTACAACACAACTTCAAATTTACCTTCTGACAGTGCAATTCTATGTAGAATGTCTTGTTGAGGAATTCTACATTCCTCCATGACTTGTGATATCATTTATTTCACCATCCAATACACCTCCATAATTCGAAACAACTTTGTATCCCACGTCCTTGAGAAGCTAGGGTCAAGGACCCATTTCCATTTATTTTTGGTTATATTTTCCCGATAGTACCCTCCTATTTTCCTTCACTTTTCCATCCAATTCCTCCACCTAAGCTTTGATAGACTCATAGATCCTTGAGTGAAATAAGTTTTCAAATACCATGGCTTCCCTTTAATATTTGGTTAAATAATTTGAATTCTCATAACCCATATTACACCCGGAAGAGGCCCTGTGCCTCTTACTTCAACCTCCTCCTTTGTCCCCTAAATTCTGCTTTGGAATTGTTCCTTCTTGTTGATATTGATGCTACAAAAACATGGATGATCAATCTAGAGTGAAAATTTGGAGAGGGCTCTCCTATTGGGAGTCATGTTTCCCTTGATAGTATTTGTTGTTCTTTTCGGATGGGAATCAACCATCCGGTCTCAAGGTTTTGAAATTTGAAAGAAAAGAAATAACCTTTAATATCATATATGACTTGTTCCTCATATTACCTCAGAGTCATCAAATGAAACTACTGATACTGATGAAGTACTCAAGTTTGTGTAGTACTAAAAAAATGCCTTTGCTACCAGGATTCAAAAGAGGGTTGCTACTTCTTTTTCTCATAAGTTGTAGACCCAAATGCTTCCTTGATTTTCCCATCCAAATGGTCACTTGATATTGAGCTGGATAGATACCTAAAATACTTGACCAAATGAATTGATTAATACCACTCAACAACAAAAGAAACTAGAATAGGAAGAAGAATATAACATGCCTAATAATGTGCTCAAGGGGCATGGACTTTCTTCTGATTTTATGTTCTGTGAGATTCACCAAACCACATATGTCGCCCCGCCCTCTCATCTCGATCTTCATCATTATCCATAAAGGGTTGAGTCTCTTGGTACAACTTCAAGCCATCACTTGCACTCTCAATCCTTTTCAAACCATCATTGTCCATCATTCCATCGTCCAATTACATGGGATTTGGGGTGAGCTCATATTCAACTAGATGTCATTGTTGCCACAAACTTCATTACCTTCTACTCTCCCAATTGTTACCGTGATTACCCTTAACATTTGTATGGGCTGGCGACTGAGTGACATATGATGGATGTCACGGCCCCAGTCATCACTACTCCATCTGGAGAAGTATGAGCTAAATATTAATAAGAGTAACTAACAACATTTACTACCATAACTGGAATAATTATGATATCTCAAAACATTTCTTAATATGCATACCCAATCATTATTTAATTATAAACAAAGTACCATATTTGCATATAATTAAAGAACCATGTCCACACTTATTAACAATGAGTATATCACATATCATAGACCTCCCAACTACAACATTAATGTTGTTCATTCCCTATGTTTTCTATATTTCGGCTCATGCATTTCTTTAAACACTTGGAATGAATACGAGCAAAGGAAATTTCTATTTGGAAGAACTTTTTTCAATCTCTATGTACACGAATATATCTCAATCACACTATTGATACAATCATACTCAAGGGGATATCCATTGTCTGTAGAATATAAAAGTGCAATAGTCAACTCATTTCTAGATTTTCAATTTAAGGGAATTCCTCTTAAAATCACAAGAATAAAATCATTTTATCTGGATACAATCTTTAGAATATGAGGTATAATATACAATACAATACTTTTAAACAAGGTTCTTACATATTTGTAGTTGTGCTACAAAGTGAAACTGAGAATTAACACCATTTCACACACATGCTTCTACAAGAGTTGCATGAATGCCTTGGACTCAATAATAGTGGTGCTCACAACCTTCCTTAAGGCAACTTGCAAGTGCATGTGCTTGAGAATAGTACAAGTTGTGGTCACCTTTGCACCCATAAAGTTTGAATTGAAAACATAACATGAATTAATGCTTGCCTATACCAGGGATTTTGACTACCTACTGCTATTTGAACTAATGCTACTCGGGCCTAAATAATGTTCCTACTCAAGGGTTTAAAATATTTTATGCATATAAACATAGATATTCAATTATGGGAACAAATAATCATTTAAAACATTTATGTACATGAATGAAATCAAAGAAAGAGTTTCATGAGTTATGAAAGAAAATGCCTCTTATTTGAAAGTTGAAGAATCTCTTCTTTCTTCAATATCTTGCTCCAAGATTTTACTCCAAGCTCCCTTCTTGCTAGAAAATTTCATCCTATCAGATTTCCACCCTACCTTGTTCAAAGGGTATTCCTTTCCCCTAGAACCCTTAAGATGCAAAGACATTAAGGACTATCCAATAGCAAATATGTGAAGATCAAGAAGACCTCCTTTGCCAAAATATTATACTACTCTCAAAGAGCCAATGTGGATCCCCACCACAAAAAATAATATGTGTTTGATTAGATCTTGGCACAATTTAGACCTATCTCCACCAACTATCAATGGAATTTCAATAGGATCTCAACCATCCAATCACTGGGTGCTTTTCTCGATAACACATGTATTCCAATAGAGGACGAACACCTTTAGTAACCACTCATACAACCAGATCAAAGATAAACACATCTGTGTTTTGACGTGGTAAAACCCCTATGGGGAAACATCCACAGCCCCAGCCAACATGACCACTTGGAGCAGTTTATTAGTGAAAAAGAAAAATATTACATAGATATTTTACAAGTGAATTTCTCACAATCGATCATTGACAAATGACCCTCCATGATCTTTAAATAGAGATCATGGACCAATCAGGTGTTAAGCCACGAATCAATCTAGCCATTAAGATTGAGGAGAATATGAACCATTGGATCACTCTATGTAGGGAACATATCATGACCATCATATTTCCTAACTACAAAGGCATACTAAAGAAACACACTAAGAAACACACTTTTACCTAATCGACACATTATACCAAGTAGATCTTAACTAACTCCTAAGTGTCTAAATATACTAACATCCCCCTTTAAGAACAACTTGGGATATGATTGAAGGACTTACAATAGTGACACAATAGGAGAAGGAAGGAGGCATTAGAGCCTACCCCCCCTTAATGACAACTTCTTGAACTCCTAACATAGATTGAAATTTGGAAAACTTCGCTTCTGTAAGAGACTTTGTGAAAATGTCTCCAACTTGATCTTCTGTAGGGAAAAAGAGCACTTCAATAACTTGATCATGAATGAGATTTTTGATGAAGTGCATATATAGCTAGATGTGTTTGTTGTGTTGATGTTGAACTGGGTCTTTGGCGAGCTTGATGGCACTCTAATTTCCGCACCAAAGGTTGGTCGGATGTTGTTGCTGGAATCCAAACTCTGAAAGGATATGTCGAAGCCATAAGGCTTCCTGACTTGTACTTACCGTTGCTCAGTACTCTTCTTCTGCTGAAGAAAGTACGATAGACTGTTGTTTCTTATAGGCCTAAGTGAAAGGTCCTAAACCAAGGCTGAAAACATAACCTTCAGTAGACTTCCAAACATCAGGGTCACCAGCCCAATTTGAATCAATGAAACCAACCAATAAAGGAGTCCCCCTTGAACTATAATGGATCCCAAACTGAACTGTACCCAGGACATACTGAAGTATCATTTTAGTTGCTTTCCAATGGCTTTCATGGGGTGTTTGCAGATACCAGGCAACAAGACCAAAAACAAAGGAAAGATCAGGATGAGTATGATTCAAGTATAAGAGGCTACCAACTAACTGATGGTACAAGGTGGAATCAACTTCAAGAGAAGTATAGATGGAAACAAGCTTGACTCCAGACTGGAAGGGAGAAGGGGTTGGTTTACAATCTTCCATGTGAAATTGATGAAGGTCACAAGCATACTTAGATTGGGAAAGAAAAATTCATTCATTGGTTTGCAAAACTTGGAGGCCAAGGAAGTAGTGCAAAAAGCCTAAGTATGTCATTTCAAATTTCTTGTTAAGGTTGGTTTTCACATGGTTTAAAAGTTTTGAGTCACTACCAATAAGGATAAGGTCATAAACATAAATGAAAAGGATTATGAGATGGCTTCCTACTTTCTTGGTATGGACTTTAGGATCAGAATGGCATCTAGAAAATCCAATGTCAATAAGAAAGATGTTCAATTTGGCATACCAAGCTTAGGGAGCTTGCTTAAGACCATAAAGATATTTCTTAAGGTGACAAACAAGGCTAGAGTCATTCTGGACATATCCAGGAGGTTGTTCCATGTAGATTTCGTCTTTCAAATCCCCATGAAAGAAGGCATATTTAACATCCATCTGATGGACCTCCCATTTACGTGAGGCAGCAAGGGAAAGAACAAGGTGGATGGAATTCATTTTGGATACATGGGAAAAAGTTTCATTATAATCAATTCCTTCAACTTGGGAAAATCCTTTGGAAACTAACTGAGCCTTGTGTCTTTCAACACTTCCATTTGATGCATACTTAGTTCTGTAGACCCATTTACATCTGACAAGTTTTCTTCCTTTTGGAAGAGATACAAGATCCCAAATATCGTTTTCCATTAAAGAACAATACTCTTCATTCATTGGTGTATCCCAAACTGGATGACCTAAAGCTTCTGCAAATGTCTCTGTATCATGAGTCTCTGAAACTTAAGCCAAAAGAGAAGAGGCTTGCTATAACTAAGAAAGTGTATGACGCTGATATGAAGGATCACTAACAAGATCACTAAATGTTTCTCGTGTTGAACGGAACCATCTAGGAAGCGGCGGTGTTGTTATTGGTTTAGGTTCAATGGACTCATCTGGAGGAAGGTGAGAAGGTGGAGGTGGATTTTCATCCTCACTATCATCATATGAAGAAGAAACCAAACTAGGAACAAAAGAAGGCACAAACGTCGAAGATGGATCGCAGGTCGAAGAAGGCATAATTGTCGAATTAGGCTTGGTAATCCAAGATATTTTCATCAAATTTAACATCTCTTCTAATAATAATTTCATTACAATGTGGTTGAAGAAGTCTATAACCTTTGACATCTTCAGAATAACCAACAAATATACACTTCTCACTTTTAGGTTGCAATGCTTTCCTTTTCTCATTAGGAATGTGAACCCATGCTATACTGCCAAATACACGAAAGTGACTTACATGTGGTTTAATTTTAGTCCATGCTTCTTCCAGTGTCATATTTTTAAGAGCCTTTGTGGGAGTGTGATTTACTATGTAATTTTCACAGTTGATGGCTTTTTCCCAATACTTTAGACTTAATCCCTTAGATTGGATCATACAATTAGCCATTTCTTTTAATGTGTGATTCTTTCTCTTAGCAACACCATTTTGTTGTGGTGTATATGGAATAGTGTGTTGCATTTGAATGCCCTATGTAGTGCAATAACTTGTAAAATTATTGTTCACATATTCACCTCCATTATTTGTTCTTAACCTTTGAATTTGATGTCCAGATTGCTTTTCTACAAGGGCCTTGTAGGCCAAAAAATTCGCTCTTAAGTTTTAAGAAGTAAACCCAAGTACGTCTGGAAAAGTCATCAATAAAATTTAAGAAATACTTTCACCCAGAAAGAGAAAGAGAAGAAAGTGGACCACACAAGTCACTATGAACAAGTTGCAAAGGGCTCGAGCCATGCCAAGAGGCACGTTTGTCAAAACTGTCCTGATGATGTTTGTCGAGAACACAACCGACACAAACACCATCTTTGCATGAAACAAGAGGAAGACCAGTCACCATCTATTGATTACATAGTTGTTGCAATGAACAATAGTTTAGATGACCAAACCGCTCATGCCAAATTTTTCTCAAGTCATCGCTATGACAACAAAAACTGATGGAAAAGATGATGACCCAAAGTTGTCAAACTGTACAACCTGGTAATATCATCAATAATTCAAGTTGCAAGAACATGCTTAGGATCTTTTAAATTCTTGATTACAACTTGGTGAGGTGAAAACTCTACGGTTTTACCTTCACCTGAATGAGTGGTTTGATATATTGATATAAGGTTACAATAAAGACTTGGAACACATAATACATCATTGAAATGACTATTATCTACTTGAACTGTTCCATATCCTACAACACTAAGAGACCTATCATCACCAACAAATATTTTCTTGGTGTTACATTCATTTAGAGCATAAAATATGGCTTTATCCTTAAACATATGATAAGATGCTCCAGAATCAATAAGCCACTCATAAGAAGAAGAAGTATAATTTTCATTGAAGGAGAAACCAGAAGTAGAAAGTGCATGTCCATGAGAAGAAGAAGAAGAAGAAGTATAATAGATATTGATGTTGTGCTTCTTCATCACTGCTTCTAAAGCTTCCATCTTCTTGAAACATTTGGACTCATCATGACCATCTTTATCACAAAAGTTGCAATGTATGCGAGTCTTCTTATTTTTAGATTTTGCACCTTTGTCACCATTAGGAGCTGAAGTTGTCTAACTGGGTTTGGGACCCTTGTTTTGCTTGGTGTTTTCGCGAGGATGTTGCTTCTTGGGATTCTTGGGTTTATCTTTCTGCTAGGAGACTGAGGATTTTTTGGAGGTACTTGTAGTGTTGATCACTCCAAGTTGTAAAAGCTTAACTTTCTCTCTAATCAAAGCATCACAAAAGGACTCAAGAGTGGGTTTTTTTATAAGCTTTCCCTAGAGCCTCTCTCATGACATAAAGGGTAGATACAAATGCAAAATATGCACTACCTAGCTTAGAAATAATAATATAGATGCAACGCTCTTCCTCCAAATTTATCTGACATTATTCACATAAAATTCTGAGTGTTTTAAACTTAGATAGATAGTCTTCAATGCAGGAAAAATCATTTGGACTTAAAGTCAGTATTTGATTTTCTAGATGATGTGCTCGAATAATATTTTGTTTACTAAACACAGATTCAAAATTTTCCCAAGCTTCATCGAGGTCATCAATTTCTTGAAGGTGGAACCTTAAACCAGTAGAAATGGACATTTTGATCAGTCCACGTGATTTGTCAGTCCTATTAGCCCATTTGACTTTCGTATCAACATCAATGGGTTCTTTTTCCTTTCCCAAGGTAATCTGATAAAAGACTTTACTTCTTAATAAATCCCCCACATGGGATTTCCATTGGAATTTGTTGGTGCTAGTAAGCAAAAGATCACTGTCATAAACCATATTAAATATGCAAATAGTATGGATTTAAAAATTGAAACTAATGATCTGGATGGAAAGATCTCGAAAAATTAGGTGATTTAAAAAAACAATGGCACTGAAAACAGACTTTGGATATGAAAGTTATGTCGTTTAAAAAAAAGGAATACACAGTAACCAAATAACCATGTGGTGGTGATACCCCTCTAAATAACTTCACTTTTATAAACAAGTTGTTTTATGAAGTGACCCACTTTTATAAAAAGAAGTGGGGATCACTTTTACAATGAAGTTACTTTATAAAAGAAAGTTTCATGCAAAATAAATAACTCTAAAATAAAATATTAAAGATACTTATAGTGATACACTTTTATACTTGAAGTGAAATACAGTTTTCAATGGAGCATGAACTTTCTCAAAAAAAGTAACAAAAAGAGAGACTTGAACTCAAGACCTCTTACTTAATAAAGAAAATTTTAACCAAGTGAGCTAGCAAAACATGTTGTATTGTTTAGCAGGAGGATTTTTGTTGTTTTTGTTGTTGTTATTGACGGTCTTGGAGAGTGTGCTAAAAAAAAACTCGTTTCACACAAGAAAAAAACTTCACTTCTCGATGACAACAAGGGTTAGATCTCGGTTAGCTTACTCATAAAATGCACCTTTTCCTATCTTTTTATGATTTTTCATGATCACACAGAGCACGGGGCAAAGATCATACATTGATCTAAAAGAGTAGCAACCCAAAAACAAAAAATATAAAACCGAAATAATACTCTGCAAAAATTTAAAAATGGCGTATTCAGGTTTTATACCTTTGGATTTGACTGAAATGGTTGTATCTTGGGCAAATGGAAACCTTTTCGAGTGAAACGAAAAGCATTCATAACTGCCACGAGTGCTCCGGGCGTAATGGAATAGTCCTCTCATCCTATAAATGTACGGAAATGGAAGAAAATAGAGATGAGGCAACTCGGCTTCACGATCTCGATCTACAATGAGAGTGTGTCTTCAAACAGGATCTGATACCATCTTTGAAAACACATGTATTCCAATAGAGAAAAAACACATTCAATAACCACTCACACAACCAAATCAAAGATAAACAAACCGATGCTTTGATGTGGTAAAACCCCTACGGGGAAACATCCACGACCCCAACCAACGCAACCACTTGGAGCATTTTAGTAATGCAACAGAAAAATATTACAAAGATATTTTACAAGAGAGTTTCTCACAATCGATCATTGGAAAATGACCCTCCATACTCTTTAAATAGAGATCATTGACCAATCGGGTGTTAATTCATGGATCAATGTAGTCATTAAGATTAAGGAGAATATGAATCATCAGATCACTCTATGTCGGGAACATATCATGACCATCGGATTTCCTAACTACATATTCATATTAATTTGTACTAAATAAACACATTGAGAAACACACTTTTAGCTAATCGACACATTAGACCAAGTAGATCTTATCTAACTCCCAAGTGTCTAAATATCCTGACATGCTTCTCATGGCCGCCCTTCACTTTATCTTATAGCATTGATGCATAGTGCCATATGTTGCTCATGGATAATACCTTAACTTATAATTATCTAATATGCATATTATTGAATCACTTTTCACCTACTTTTCCCTATACTTTTTAACTTAAAATCACATGTATGTGTGTGTGTACATACTAGTTTCCCTTTTAATTAAATAAAACATTTAAATGAAAAGTGAGTGTTTTCTTTAATTTAGATGTTTCTATTGCATATTGGTAGCCAAGGCATTAGTAATTATGGCTACTTCAATTACTTTCATCACTATGTTCACAACTTTCTTGGAATTACAAGAAGGTTTTCCTTCCATAAGGGCATTCCTATACATGCCCATTCATACAAACATGCATTCCCTCAATGCATTTTAACATATGTGCCACTTATGTGCATTGTTCTTCATTTATCATCAATTTAAATCAATGCAAACATGACATAATATTTTCATGAATTAATGGAAAATATTCCAATCTGTCTTTTCCCCTCAGAGGTACCTTCCCCTATCATTCAGGTTTTCCTTCCTAAACCATACCCTATTTGGATATTAATGACATACATGCAGTCAATTCATAATGATATACATATCATAAGAATATAAGGTATGCTTGAAGGAAAATATTACCCAATTCCTTCTAAGTTACATGCTATAAAGGCATGATAATTCTTATACATGTCTAGCTTCCAACAACCTTCTCGATATTACCTTATCAATTAGATGCCTCCTGGGGACTTATAAGGTTCCTTCATCAATATTTGAGCAAAAAACTTGTTGTCTTTCCCTCTACACGAGGTGATCTACCATTGACCTATGTCCCCTCAACAACTCCAATATTTCCCACATACAAAAATTATAATCATGATTATATCAATTGTCATGTCAAATCACAATGCATTTACCATAACATTTTAAAATCAAAAAACATTTTCAAATATGTCCCATCATATCTATATGCACTCTATCACATTATCCTCAATTTTAATTAGTGCACTATAAAAAAAATCATTTCAGCTATTCCACTTTCTCACAATGATCAACATTCTTATGCTTTGGATATTTACATATTTACATATTTACATATATCCATTTTTCTTATTCAAGCATTATAAACAAAAAACAAGAGATGAATTAACGGATTTTCTCCTCTAATTCCTTCACACGGTCTAGAGTTTTTATCTTAGTTGAACTATTTCCAAGACCTCTCTGCCATTTGACAACATGGATTTAACTAATACGATTCATTTAAACATCTACGTTGATTTATTTTTGCTTTTTCCAGATGTACTTGTTTCATTAGAAACATATAACTCTACCAAATAGTTAGAGTTTTAAGGTGATAAAAGTCTCCCCTTTTCTCCTTATTTGCATTTTCATCTTGATTTCTTTCTGAACCTGCATGCTCCATTCAATGAGCGGTTTAGTCAAGTTCATCTTGACCTTTCCTGATTCAAACAATCCCCCTTACCTGAATGCAACAACACTCTAATATATCAAAGTTAGCTCATAATTTAATTATGCACCAGTGCATTTTGTACATATCCATATATAATTCAAATTAATTGGCATCTCATTGGCATGTCTTTCACACATGCATTATATTTTAAAATGTAATCTAGGATTCTTATACAAATAGGCTTTTACATCCCACTGCCTGATTTTTAGCAATCATTAGCTTGCAAGGCTCTATTCTCCTTACAGATCCCTCCCATAGTCCACCCACATGAGACTTCTTCAACATGCACCTCTCTTGTTGCATATCCATCATCACTTGAAATGATCTCAATCCATGAGTTAGCATTGGCTCCATTATTTTAGTTGTTTACCCAATATTTCATAAATAATATAGGCATGCATACATCCAAACCACATATTTAGACATGTGCATTTGTTCGATCAGTTTACATTCACAATGTTATTTCATGCACTTAACCATATGAATCAACATAGTGCATGTGTCTACCATTGGCACACTTGATAATTTTCCCATGCACATTTATTAAAACTTGAAATCAATCTAACTTATGATTGTTCACAATCATTCACATGAGAACTTTAAAGGCATAATCATATTGCCTTCTTTTCATAATCATTTTGCACTAGCTCTCTCTGAGGAATGGAGTGCAAACCCCTCAAGTTAGTATTCAAACAAACAAACTCTTTAACACAAAGTCAACTATGTATCCATATCATTACTCAAAACCTGACAAATATTGATCATTATTATTATTGATTCCACTTATTCATTCAATCTCTCTCTCTCTCTCTCTCTCT
>JZKD02S1357033.1:1120922-1135400 GCA_000966675.3 Picea glauca | reverse complement strand
GTGTGGTAGGTGTGTCCAAAACTTGTAATAAAACATTGTGGGGAGAATATTCCTTATTAAGGACAATACCAAAAGTACATGGGTTTATACATGGTAATTGGAGTTAGATTTCCTAGGAGAATAGGAATAAGTATGCTACCCAATGAGAAAAAATAGATAATTCAAAAGATTCAAAGATGGTCGAGATGTGAAATGAGAGAAATCAAATAAACATAGAAATGGGAAGAATAATGGAAGAGTTAAAAGCTATACTTACTAGTAATGATAGAGAATTGATATATTGAAAATATTGGAGAAGAAGATGAAGAGTCAGAAGTTGAAGTAGAGATTACAAAAGATCACAAAAATAAAGAGAATGACCCTGAATTGCAATTGATTATATTCTTGAAAGACATGGGTAATGCTAGAATATAAGTATATTGTTTTGAAAAAGTAGAGGATCCATATAGAATAAATGATGTTGCTACAAAATTTAGAGAACAAGCTTCTTTATGGTGGGATCATGTTCATAAGAAAGAGTGAGAAAACACGAGAATATTAGAACTTGGAATAATATGGTAAGAAATATAAAGGAAAAGCTATTATATGTAGACTACCAGAATAATTTATTTATATAAATCTATAATTTGAGGTAGAAAGATATGAATGTCATAAATTATACTAAAAAATTCTATAGATTGGGAATTCATTATGGATTGGATGAACATGAAGGTCTCATAGTAGAAAGGTATGTAAATGGTTTGAGATTCATTCAATTCAATATAAAATTAGTACTCGATACTTTTATTCTATAGAAGAAGCATTTCAAATTGCTTTGAAGGTGGAAGAGAAATTAGATAGAAGGTAATAGAATGTTAGAGGCAGAAGACCAATTAGAGGTGGAGGAAGAGAAAATTTTGGAAGAGGTCAAGAAAATGCAAGATATGAAGATGAAGTAAGTGGAAATCATAGTTTCATAGGATGTACAAATGCTAGCGGGGGTAGAGGTAGGTACATGATCACATGTTACAAATGTGGAGTTCAAGGACACAATGCAGTAGAATGTCTGGGACACAAAAATGATTGTAGGAGTGAAGCAAAGGCACATGCAACTGAGGTACAAAAGCCTTCAATTGTTGGTGATAATATTTCAGATATTCATCATGAATAAGGAGAGAATCAATTGTTCATAAGAGTATTACTCAAGCCAAATAATAAGATTGGTGAAGAACCATAATAGAGGAAAAGTATTTTCAAGACAAAATGCAAGATCCAAGGTAGTGTTGTAACCCGACTATTGATGGTGGAAGCATTGAAAATTTAGTTTTAATATAAATGATAGAGAAATTGAAGTTGGAATGTATTCCACATTTTTTCCCTTATAAGGTGTCATGATTATAGAGAGGCCATTAGGTTATTTCTTCAAAACAATGTCTATTGAATTTTTAGTTAGGATATTATCAATACCAAGTTCTTTATGATGTGGTCGTTATAGATGATTGGCATGCAATACATGGTAGACCTTAGATGTATGAACAAAATGCATATCATGATTGAATGAAAAATACTTATTAGTTTTTGAAGGGTGATAGAAGTTTCATTTCACTTTCTATGTTAGAAGAAAGCACATAGAAAATAATTGTGATGTGTTTTTCCAAGAAATCCCGAGGGAAAAGGAGTTTTGTCTTGCACATTTGTCTAGTAATGTTTAAGAAAAAGGAAAGGAGAATGTGTTTAAGGAATATCATAGAAAATATAAGTTACAACATATGCATATGTTGATGTTTTGAAATAATGAAGATGTAGATTAGATGAATAAAACAACATAGATTGAATATGTTGCAACAAAAGAAATGAAGATGACAACCACAAGAGAACAATGAAAATAAAGAATGTATGGAAAAGGAAGCTGAAGATGTTATTTCTATGAAGGTTGGCGAAAAAGAAATAGACATGTTAAATAGTGGTAAAGTAGATGAAAATAGAGAAAGTACAATCCAACAAGGTATTCCAAATTTGGAGTAGTAGGTGATGATGGTTGCATGTAAGAGGGAGGATGGGGAGGAAATAATCCCCATCAAGCATGAAAATTTGAATATAGTAAGCACCAATTGGATTTAGCTGTAAGAGGTTGTGGAAATGATGTGGATAGTGATGAGGTATTGCCTATGGTTAAAGAATACAAAGGAAAAGAGTGAAGAGAAGAAGTTGAAAAACAAAATGAGAAGAAAATGGAAGAAAAGGAAGAAGAAGATCAAACACCCAATAGTTTTTGATTCATCAAAATCCTTTTGATAAAGATGTCTAAACTTTTCCAACCAAGGGATCTAACGTAGGATTATTCTTGGTGTTTTCACAATCATGCACACCCAAATATATTTTTAGTTTGTTTTGGTTTTATCTCATGTTCTTTTCCTCATTTTCAACAATGATAGGGGTCTAAGTATTTTGATCAGTGCATTGTCATCTCTTGGATTTACGATTTAAAATTGGGATATGTGATAGAAAAAAACTTACTTTACCTTAACATCAAACTTGATAAAAAAATAATGAGTTTAAGTATTGTTCATATGTCCAGAACCAACATAGAGGAATTTCTTGATTTTCGTGGTAACATGGGTTTAGTATTTTGACTCCAGTGTGCCTTCAATTCTTGAAGTTAGAGTATAAAATCTGGACATATTATAGATAACATATTCCTATAATTGACCATTAAATTTTATCAGAAAATATGGAAGCATATGGGTGTGCCTAATCCCTACACATAACTCTATAGAAAACCTAGATTGCATTTCATGTGTTCATTTTTCCAAGTCCACTTTGACTATTCAAACCATGAAGACTATGAAGACTAGGTTGTATCTAACACTCAAAGGGGTGATTATGTATAAATAATATTAATTGAATAAATGATTTAGTTACCTTAATAAATGAAATGACTTGAAAACCAAATAATTATCACTTCATAGTTTAAATAATTGAGAGTTAGATGTAATGGGGACCTTTTGGCTCTCCATGATTTGGGTCTTTTGTAGTTGTTGGATAGGTGTATTTGGAGACTATGTGAGTGGTTCTATAAATTGCATGAGAGCATTAGTCAACTAAATAAATAATGTTTGCAGAGGCCATTGTTGAATGTTTTTGCTATTATTTTAATTTAATAATAAACTTTGTGTGAAATATTTGTTAATATTTAATGCATTTACATATTTTTATATGCTATTAGTTCTTACACTTTGTGAATTTGATTACATGCCTACATGCAATACATTATGCATTTTAAGTTTCCTCTAATAACCCCAATTAATGTAGTTATTTCTCTTGTATCATTACAAGAGTCTCCCCAGCATAGAAAGAAGCAAACATAGAATAAAGGTATGTGTAGCACATTTAACAAATATAGTAATGGTCCATGACATCTTATAGAATCCCAATGTAAAATATAAACAATGACACAATTAACACTTAGTTCTACACCAATACAAGGTTGGAAAAAAAGTTTGGTTCTACTGGTAAAAGGATAGGCCAAAGGGACTGAATCGAAAGATTAGGCTAATTCACTATGGCCACACACCATCATTGAGGAGGTGAGAGAAAATTCCTTTAAACTAAATATTTCATCTTTTTTGGATTTATCCTATTTTTAATATGTAATTAATTCAACCATATTATCCACCTATTTTGTATACTTTAAGTGTAACAAAGTATATGGTACTAGTAGAGTTGAATCGCGATTGTATACAAAATAACAAATTAGCCAGATTCCATACACAAAACAAGTATTAATATCATTTTCACCATTAAAAAAATATAATTAATTTCTATAACATTATAATTAATATTATTAATTTCTATGACATTACACAATACAAGGATAAGGTTTTGAAAAATTACACGCCAGACCCTACTATTTTACTCCCAGTAAAAAGTAAACATATCTTGGCATCGAAGGAAGTAAACATATCTCACAACATTACAAACTAATAAAACATAGGACTAGAGAAGTAAACATATCTTCCAACTTTAACATATTCCTTTTCCTTTTGTTCCTCTTCTTTATTTTCAATTAATATAGGAGTTTCTTATTATTTTTATTTCTTTGATTTTCTTTATTTTCAACCCTTTTCCTTTGAGCTTCATCATCATCCATATTCTTTTTAACTTCTTCTTCTTTCCTTTTCGGTTCTTCTTATTGTATTTTTCTTTTGGCTCTTATTCAAGAGCTCTGATTCCTACATATTATTTAATTTCTTTTTTAGATTTCACTTTGCTACCTCATTTTAGTAGCTTTCTTCTCTACTTCCTCCTTGTTTTTCTTTTTTTTCTCTTTTTAATAATTGCTTGAATCTTTGTTGCTTGTATGTCTGCTTTAATTTCATATTTTCTCATATTCACTTCCTCCTCTTTTTCCCCTTTGTTGAATCCAAAATTGATCCTACTCAAAGGTTAGTACTCTTCTCAATTTTATTTTTTTTATGGGTGTATATAAAAGTAATGTCTATGTAGGTATGTTTATTTTTAACCATATCCAATAGATTATGCATTTAAAACCTCTCCTCACAAAATTAGTGATATTCCATCTTTTCCCCTTCCATTGTTATCCAGGTTGAGTTTATTAATCCATACATACTAATGTAAATGCGATATGGAGGGCACAACTTATTTTGTTAATGGGTAAGGAAGGTATTGAATCCATGAAGGGTTATTTGATAGGTCACTTCTTTGACAACTAACCTATTAAGAACATAAGATGGTAGAGTATAAGGAGCCTTGGTTGCTCCATAAATATTGATGTAAGTGGACTATTCATCTAAACAATAATCATTGATTTGTTGTATCATTTGTATAGCTTCCTCTGATAATATCAGACACTTATTATAGAATATGAGCTCAGAAAGAGGAGAAAAGAATTAGTCACAATTGTGCACATAACGACACATGTATTTTTGCTCCCACAAAAAATGGTAGTACACTTGAACTACATGGGATTATGGAGGCCAACTCCAATTCAACATAGAGAATGCATTTGAAGCACATAGAACATCTAATAGATATGACGACATATAGAATTCAGGCTATGCTTTTGGTGCTTGATATCTATCCTTTCCAATTGCTTCAACCAATGTAAAGGATTATATGGTTGTCTAGTTAAATATTTTCCCATCCTTGATAATAATGTGTATCAAGGGTATCCATGCATCCTTTAAATGAGTAGATGGTTTTTCTAGTATAGCTTGGTTATGAGTTGCATTGCATATGTGAAAAGTGTTTTGAAGTTAATGATAGGATATAGCCTCATGTCCCTAGACTTTAAAAATAAACCTTACACATACCATTCACATATGATCTTACTATAATTCTTTGTATGAGGAAATTCCCCCACCCAAACATTGGTCAAATATATCTCTACTCGAGGAAATTTTAACACACCTCGAGATTGACCAAGAGAAAAGTGGAAATGCATCTATTATGATCATTTATTATTATCGTTGAATCAACATTCATATTCTCAATGATATATCGAATCATATCGGCACACGGGACCACACTTGGGATAGTAGTAAAATTTTGTAATAAATATATTCAAATTTTAAAGACACTCTTGGCTTCCTATTGCTACTCTTTTGTTGGGTCGGAAGAGGATGGGACACTGGACTCATCTTTAATTACACAAAAGAGATTTCCATAATGGTGGTATCCTTGGAGGCCAATGCTACTTGATGTGTTTATTTATACAAGGAATGTTTGTTCCGTTAGATGAGTATCCTTGGTAGTTCCTTTGGGCTTATTCCTCTTCCCCTATCTCTTAGATGCCATGTATAAAGTTCTGCTATGCACCTATGATGAACAACATAGCACATTATAAAAGTGAGGAAAATCACTTTCATAAAATTTGAATTGAAATTTATGCATCTTTGATTCGCGTGGCATTTATTTTGGGTCTAGTGCTATAGTAAGTAATTCAAAGTTGGGACAAAGTTCACCATGATTTAAGCAACATCTTTCTATGAAAGGCAAATGGGTGCATTTTCTAGATCAATGGATAAATTCCACATTCGAGAATAAAAGTGGCTTGGGCTCAAGCCTATGATTATGAAAAGGGATTTTGAATGAAACAATCCTACTCTTGGTTTTAAGAATGACATTCAAAAGGGATGGAGGTATCCCTCTTTAGAAAAATATATGTAGAAGATTAAAATGTTTGGTCCATGTCAATCCACATATGAATGGTATAACTACTACAATAATAGAATTTCTTTTAAATAATAGAATTTCTTTTATAAAGTACCTAGTTGTGTACAAAGTTAGTTTGAGCTCGGGATAAAGAATTTGAACATGCATACCAATTAGATATTTACATTTGAATGTTGTAATTTCTAGCTATAGATAGGCTTATATGCATCTAAGAGGCTCATTGAAACAAGTAAATTTGAATGTAAGACCAAGCTCAAACAAGTTCAAATTATCTATACGATTAATTCTTTGTTCGAACTCTTAGCCAAAGTATACATGGATTCTAAAAAACATCTTCAATTGAGAGAAAAGTTTTGGTTGTGGAGCCTGATTATCTTCATGATTCATATGCAACTATGCCTATCGACCTTCTACCAAGGGTTCGGG
Source organism: Picea glauca (assembly GCA_000966675.3). Lineage (NCBI taxonomy): Eukaryota > Viridiplantae > Streptophyta > Pinopsida > Pinales > Pinaceae > Picea > Picea glauca. The sequence goes on along the minus strand of JZKD02S1357033.1, from coordinate 1,128,800 downwards.
TGCTATCCCCCGAATGAAGGGGGTTCGGAGGGGTGGGGGTGCATGGGGGCCAGTGGGCCCCTGAAGAAATTTTTGTGAAAATCGCTTGATAAAATATTGTAATTTCATAGTCAATCTGGACCGTTCATTATAAGGTCATAGATCTAACAATAGAAATTATGTTAGACTTTTCTCCCAAGAAAGCAACCTTTTTTTTGTTTGAAGGCATTGTATTGCGGATGTGTATGAGAGTGAATATTGTATTATGAGAGAGGATATTGTGAGAAAAATAAGAGGAATCTATAGTGGGTGTGATGTAGGTTGTATCCCTTCATTTGTTGGATAATAATAAAGGAAGGACTTAGAAATTTCTCTGTGGATGTAGCCCATATTGGGTGAACCATGTATATCTATGTCTATATTTTATTATTCTCTTATGTGTTTTATTTCCGCATTATTTTATTGCTCTGTAATCTAATTCCTAACAACTGGTATTAGAGCCAAATGTTTATTGGACTGGTAAAACTCGCAGGAAATGAGGGTTCTTGGTTCGCGTGGGAGCAATGGAAGAAGAAGGAAAGTTTAGGGTTGAGAAATTTAACGACCAAAACTACCAGCCACGAAAGATGCAAATGGAGGAATATTTGTATTAGAAGGATCTATTCCTACCATTGGGCATAATAACAAGGAAGTCGATGACCAGGAAAGATGAAGAATGGGAGGGTCTAGACATAAAAGAACTGGGAACAATACGGATGTGCTAGGTTGCATCAATGGATTTCAACATTTTGAAAGAAACGACAACGAAGGGTTTGATGAATAAATTGACCAAAATGTATGAAAAACCATTGGCCTACAAGAAGGTATTTCTTATGAAGCATTTATTTAATATGAAGATGTCAGAAGGTGGATCTATTGTTGATCATTTAAATGAGTTTAACATGATTATCAGTCAATTAAGTTTTGTAGGAGTAAACTTTGATGATGAGGTTAGGGATCTTTTGATTTTTTTCTCATTTCGAAAAAGATGGAATAGCTTGGTCATGGCTATAAGTAACTAAGTCTCTGGTTCAAATACTTTAAATTTTGATGATGTTGTTGGTGTTATCCTAAGTGAGCACATGTGACGGAAAAGAACAGGTGAGACATCAAGAAATAATTTGGCCGTGGAGAGCAGGGGAAGACCAAGGGAGAGAGGAAAGAGTCCAGGGAATCATGAGAAGTTGAAGAAGGGCAGATCCAAATCCAGAGTGAAGGTGGAGTGATGACATTGTGGGAAGAAAGGACACCTGAAGAAAGATTGTAGGGCTTGAAAAGGAAATCCAATAGATGGAGAACATGCGAATAAATAGGAAGCAAATGTAACAAGTGATGTGTTGCAAGATGATTTAATCATTTCATTAGATAATATCACACATACTTGGGTGGTATACTCAAGGGATTCATTTCATGCCACAACCCATATGAAATATTTTCAAGACTATGTGTGATTTTGGACAGGTTTGTTTGGTTGATGATAAACCATGCAAAATTGTTGGAAAGGGAAAGGTACAAATAAAATTACAGATGGAAAGCAATGGTTTCTAAAAGAGGCTTCCATATCTGAGAAAAAATCTAATCTCAATAGGGAAGTTGGGAAGTGAAGGGTGCATAACTACATTTACAGAAAAAGAATGGAAGGTCACTAAATGATCATTGTTAATAGTAAGATGAGAGAAGGTAGGTACATTGTATTTATGTAATGGTAATGTTGATTTTTCTATTTCTTTAGCTTCTACAAGAGTGGATACAACATTGTAACATCATAGATTTGGGCACATGAGTGAGAAGGGGATGGAGATTCTCCTATCAAGAAATTTATTGACAGGTTTGAAGCAAGTTGGTTTGGATTTTTGTGAGCACTTTGTTTATGGAAAATAGAATAGTAAGATTTCTTAGGGTTGGGAAAGAAAAAAGGAGTGAAAAATAAAGCTTGTGCATAAAGATGTATGGGGATCGACTCGGGTATCATCTCTTGGTGGATATTTTTATTATGTTACTTTTGTTGATGATGTAACTAGAAAAACTTTTATTGCATTCGAAACAAATCTGATGTTTTTGATATTTTTAAGAAATGGAAAGCTTTGGTTGAGAATGAGATAGGAAATAAGTTGAAGTGTCTTAGATATGATAATAGAGGTGAATACCGCAACAAGGAGTATGATATTTATTTTTCATACCATGGGATTCGTAGAAAGAAAACAATTCTAGGAACACCACAAGAAAATGGTGTTTTAGAAAGGACGAACAAGAAAATCATGGAGCGTGTAAGGTGTATGAGATTGCATGCATGATTTCCCTTACAATTTTGGGCAGATTTTAGGGATAATGTTGTTTACTTAATAAACATAGGGCCTTCAAGCTCCTTGAATGGCGGCATTCTAGTGGAGGCATGGACAGGTAAAAAGGTAAACTACTCATTTCTAAGGACTTTCGGTTGTGAAGCATTTGTCCACATTGATAAAGAAAATAGAACAAATCTTGAAGAAAAATCCAAGAAGTGTACATTTATTGGATGTCGAGGTAATGATTTTTGTTATCACTTATATGATTTTGAAAACCTTAAAATCATTAGGAGTAGAGATGTGGCATTCAACGAGAAGGTCATGTATAAGGATCAATTGCAAGAAAAGAAACAGAAAAAAGAAAACACAAAATACACATTGCTTGATGAGATCATTGAAAAATAAATTCCAAAGGTATAATAAGATCAACAACAACAAAAAGCACCTCAAACACATACATGTATTATAATATCTACCATATTAACTAGATCTCTTGATTGATACTCTCCTTCATTGTATTATGCATTGTTGATTGATTCTGGTGAACAAGAAGGATATGAAGAAGCAATGCATGTAGAAACCAGAAAGATGTGAGAGCAAGGCATGAAAGAGGAGATGGACTCTTTGGTACAGAACCAGACTTGGGATTTGGTTCAGTTTCCTGCAGGAAAAAGAGCATTGCAAAATAAATGGGTTTACAAGTTGAAGGAAGAAGATGGAGGAAAAAAAAGGTACAAGGCTAGACTTATTGTAAAAGGATTTTCATAGAAAAAAAGTATAGATTTTGATGAAATATTTTCTCCTTTTGTTAAAATGACTTCAATTAGAACTATTTTAAGTCTAGTGGTAGTAGAAGATTTGCATCTTGAACAATTATATGTAAAGACAACTTTTCTCCATGGGGATTTGGAGGAAGAGATTAATATGTAGCAGCCATAGGGGTATGAGGTCAAAGGGAAGGAGAAATTAGTATGCAGGTTGAAGAAGAACTTGTATGGCCTAAAGCAAGCTCCAAGACAGTGGTATTTGAAATTTGTCAGGTTTATGACATAGCAAGGTTACGTTAGGTGTCATTCTGACCAATGTGTTTATTTTAAGAGACAAGATGATGGAATCTATATTATATTGGTATAGTATGTAGATGATATGCTTTTTTCAGGGCCTAACATGCATGAAATAAAAGTGCTCAAAGGAAAATTAGAAAATCCATTCCCAATGAAGGATTTGGGTGCTACAAAACAAATCCTTGGCATGAGAATAAAAAGAGACAGGAAAAAAAATAAAAATAATATTGTCTCAGGGTGAGTACATAGAGAAGGTGTTGGGAAGATTTGGAATGCAGGATGTAAAACCAATTAGTACACCTTTGGACAGCCATTTCAAACTAAGTAAGGAAATGTGTCTCAATAAAAAGGAGGAGATAAACTACATGTCCAAGGTTTTGTACTCATTAGCAGTTGGTAGCCTATTTATGCAATGGTGTGCATAAGGTCAGATATTGCACATGCAGTGGGAGTCATGAGAAGGTATATGAACAATCCAAGTAAAGAGCATTGGATGGAAGTACAATGGATTCTCATGTATTTGAGAGGTACTACTACACATGCATCATGTTTTGTAGGTTCAAACAATATTCTATAGGGATATGTTGATTCATATATGACAGGTGATAAAGATAGCATGAAGAGCACCACAAGGTATGTTTTTACCGTTGGTGGGACAATAGTGAGTTGGGTTTCTAAATTCCAAAAGGTTGTTTCACTTTCAACAATAGAAGTAGAGTATGTTTTTGCTATAGAGGCTAGTAAAGAGATGATTTGGTTATAGAGGTTTACAAAGGAATTAGGTAAGAAGAAGGAGAATATCATGTTACACAATAATAGTGAGAGTGTAATTCATCTTGCAAATAATTCATCCTTCCACTCTAATACTAAACATATAAAACTCATGTACCATTTCATACGGTCAATTTTAGAAGATGGACAATTGAAGCTGGAAAAGATACACACCAACTAGAATCCTGTAGATATGTTAACAAAGGTAGTAACCAGGGAGAAATTGAGTTTTTTCTCAGTTTCAGTTGGCCTTCAAGCATGATGGTAAAATATGAGAAACTTTCCAAGTCCAAAGTTGAAGTATAGTCCAGCAGATGCAATAATGATGAAATTTCTGAAATCAGTCTCCAAGTGGGAGATTGTTGGTTGTGGACCCTGATTATCTTCCTGATTCATATGTAGCTATTCCTACCCACCTTATGTTATGGGTTCAAGGAATAGCCCCCGAATGAAGGGGGAGAGGGGGGAGAGGGGGGGTCTACCCCCCAATAGGGGGACATCAGAACTAGTGGGCCCCCAAGGAAAATTGCCTTGTAAAATATTATCATTTCATAGTCAATCTAGACCATTCATTATAAGGTCGCAGATCTGACGGTAGAAGTTATGTTAGGGTTTTCTCCCAAGAAGGAAACCCTTTTTTTGTATGAGGGAATTGTATTGTGGTTGTGTATGAGAGTGAATATTGTATTTTGAGAGAAGAGATCGTGAGAGAAAGAAGAGGAAGTTATAGTGGGTGTGATGTAGGTTGCATCCCTTCATTTGTTGGATAATAATAAAGGAAGGACCAGGAAATTTCTTCGTGGATGTAGCCCATATTGGGTGAACCACGTATATCTGTGTCTCTGTTTTTTTATTCTCTTCCATGTTTTATTTCTGCATTATTTTATTGCTCTATGATTTAATTCCTAACATGAACCTATCTGGAAATACAATGAAGAATTCAAGTGATTAGTAAGATGGCTTGATCATGTAAAATCCCTTTGTACATTTGAATGTTACTACTGTGAATGTTTTCTACTACATGGACATGAAACTAACTCCATACTATGGTTTTTCCCAGTATTTTTACTCGAAATTAGTTTGGAAATGATACTAAAATTTGAATGTGTTAATGTTAATTTGAATGTTGAGCCTTACTCATTTAATTCAAATGTGATCAAAGGAGTTGGGGGGTGTCCAATAGATTTTTCACGAGGAGAGTATTGAATTCAAAAGTAGATTTGGCATAGGTGCCATCATTGTGAGGATTGCAAAATTAAATGTGAAGCATTTGAATACTATGAAAAAACTGATAAATCATGGTGTGTGTTCAAAAGGTAGTTGTTTGAAGTTTTAAAATCCCTCGATATTCTATGAAGAACTTTCAAAAAATGTAAAGTGGATGTTTTAAAACCTCTTGATAGTCTATTAGAGTAGTTTAAAATATTACATATTCTATGTGTGAAAAGGCCTGATGGTTCATCAAGGGATTTTGAAAGAAGAATATTTGAAGTTTGAGAATAGTTTGATAACATATAGGGAACATATAAAATATGTTTATTAGATGTTTAAGAAGCTTCTGATAATGCACTATCAGGGGAGTTCAAAATATGTCCATCAAAGGTCGTCAAGCCCTTGATAATTTATCTAGGGGATTCAAAATATTAATGTTTGAAGTTATTAAAGGACTCAATAGTGTATTGGGGCCTCTCAAAAGATGTGAATTAAATGAATAAATTGGATTGATAGAGTATCAATGGGTCTAAAAGAAAGAACTTTTGAAGATCACAAAGGGCCCAATAATATATCAAGGGATTTTGAAAGATTGAAAAGTGCATCTTCCAAAAGGGCCTGATAAAGGATTGGGGCATTTAGTAATTTGTATTCACTTCTTTCAAAAGTGCTTGATAGATCATTAAGGCATCTTGAAAAATGTCTCCATGGAATCTTCAAAATTTGCTTGATAATGTATTAGGATAATTCATAAGATGAGCAATTCTAAAATCAAAAGTGCCTCGATAATCTATCAGAGCTTCTTGAAAGATTTGTTTTCAAGCTTGAAAATCACCCAAAACACTATTTGGGTCCTTTAAAATATAACAATTGAAAGTTGAAAGTAGATTGATAGAGTACCAAGGGTCAATCAGGGAAATTATAGAGATAAATGGATCAACACTACTACATATGGGCGGATTATTCCACGAAAATTTTTCATGCTTTAACTAGTTTCATATTTTTTTTAAACAGGGTGGGATTTTCGTCGATATTGCCACAAACGTTCGTCGCAATATCGACGAAAATCTTATTTAAATATAGTCGGGATTTTCATCACTATAGCAACTAACTTCCGTGGCAATAGCGACACAAATTTTGCCTATCTCATTGGTCGGTGTTAACGACTAGTTGACTATTTTATCTATATATATGTGACTTTAAGAGACTTTGCGACACAATTGCTATAGTTGCGACACTATTCTTGGCTTTTGTTTGAGTTGTTTTTTTTTTTTTCCGTCACCCACCGGTTGAACAAATCCAATTCTTGATCTACATAGCTCGGATTTTGAACTTGCAAGGTTAGTATGTTATTTTTTATTGATGTACTCATTTAACTTGTAAATTTTTTTTCAAATGTCCAAATTTCATTTAGCTTTTTTTTTCCTTGATAATATATTATAATATGTGTAGTACCATATTTCATGTCTTTGGCTTTTGGATCTAGTTAGTATATTCTATGGAAAAGGGTATGTCGATTCCATAATATTCTAGGTTTATGGAATCCACATACCCTTTTCCCTTCAATTGTAGCTATAGTCTCTCTCTCTTTTCATTGATAAAGATATGGAAGTGCTCTTGAAAATCAATCCTGATCGGTCAAATGATAGCAATTGATTGTCATTTTCTTCTCTCTTTTAATTTTTAAGACCTGACAAAAAAACACCAACAAATCTTGATTGAAGCAAGGATTAATAAGATACATAAACACTAACCCTAAACTTGTGCTAGGTATATATGTCGTTATTATATAAAGAAAACATTTGTATACACATGACCTTATTATAAATATGTTATCTATGTCGTCATGATGTTGATCCTCTACACATATGATCACCTTATTATAAAGATGTAGGTCACTGCAAATAAACATATCATAATCGAAAAGAGTAGCCAAAATATAAAAAAATGACAACTTAATGTTTGGTATGGTGTAGGTAAGACAATTACTTGTCAGGTCAAGGATTTGTCACAATGAGTGAAAATGATAGGAAGCTTGCTCGGTTAAGAGCGGCATTAGAGGTGAGGGGTGATGGAAAATGTTATTGCCCTTGCTATGATTGCAGAGGCTTGCAAAATAGAAGACTTTTAATAACAACAACCCAAAAACATTGTGGGGAGAAGGGGCACGTTGAAGGGGGTTATGAATATCGTCCCTTGGTAAGAGGATTCAATAGTTAATGTATTCTTTGTAATAATCATTGTGTCATGAATTTTAGTAATTATATTTCTTATTGGGATTTTTATATTTTCTATACACACTAACTTTTCTATGTTGTTTTTAAATATATAGACAATGCCCCCAAAGTGTCGACCTCCAGAGAGTTATTTACCAAGTACTAGCAGAAATACTACTTTACATGGAGATGAACTCCGAGATCAGAATATTGAAGCTGTTGATCAAGTTATTAATGATGATATGGATGGAGATAACATTAGTGATTCAAATAAGGAAGATGAGATACATAGATTGATCCAAGACACATTTT
>JZKD02S1357033.1:1085395-1101821 GCA_000966675.3 Picea glauca | reverse complement strand
CCTTACCTTCAAGAAGACCTTCCAGTCTGGTCTTCAAAACCTGGTGTAAATTACCTGAGGACCCGAAGGAGGATGTTATAGTTTAAGTCTTAAACTATTGCACGAGGGAGAATGGTCCTCGTAGATCCCAAAATTTCAGCATTTCGGTACTCAAAATACCCAAGGGCGAGTTCCCTTGCACTCGCAACTCCCGAAACCCCGACTTGCGAAATCCTGAATTATTAGTGTGGGAGTAAATTAAGAGTTTTCGGATTTTTGGCACCCGGAGTATCTAGGTGCGAGTTTTCTTGCACTCGCGAGTCCCGAAACCCCGACCCGCAAAATCCCAAAATGGCAGCGTGTGGATAAGTATCGACTGACAGATGATATTCTGTTGGAAGATCTATGGTCAGTCACAACCGTTAGATTGGAGGAAGAAACGAGGGTGTTAAATGCCTCAACCTATTCCTTTTATCTTCGTGAGTAGCGAAGAAATTGGACCATAGATCCAAAGGTCCGTGAGAGTACCTGAACCATTCATTCATAAGGACACATGGCGGTTGGTAAGCATTTTGGCGTTTCAGAAACTGGGGAATCAAAGGGCAAGAACCCTGGTCATCGCGAGTTGTGAAATCCTGACATCCGAAACCCCGAAATCGTTTAAAGTGTGGATAAGTATCGATTGACGAACAAGATTCTGTTGGAAGATCTGTGGTCAGTCATGACCGTTAGATTGGAGGAAGAAACGAGGGCGTTAAATGCCTCAACCTCTTCCTTTTATCTTCGTGAGTAGCGAAGAAATCGGACCATAGATCCAAAGGTCCGTGAGAGTACCTGAACCGTTCATTCATAAGGACACATGGTGGTCGGTAAGCGTTTCAACACCCGAGGAGTCAAAGGGCAAGAACCCTGGTCATCACGAGTCGTGAAATCCCAACATCTGAAACCCTAAAATCATTTAAAGTGTGCATAAGTATCGATTGGTGGATGAGATTCTGTCGGAAGATCTGCGGTCATTCATGACCATTATATTGGAGGAAGAAACGAGAGCGTTAAATGCCTCAACCTCTTTCTTTTATCTTCATGAGTAGTGAAGAAATCGGGACCGTAGATCCCCGAGGTTCGTGGGAGTATCTAGATCGTCCTTTTATCAGGACATGTGGCTGCCGGTCGGCGTTTCGGCACCTGGGAAACCAAAGGGAAAGAACCCTTGTCTTCGCAAGTCGTGAAATCCCAGTAAACGAAACCCCGAATTGGTTTAAGTGTGAATAAGTTTGAGAAAGCCAGGATTTGATCGTGACCGTTGATCATCTTGAAAAGATCATAATGGTTGATCATGGTTAAAGGTCGCAACCATCCATCGAAGGGACACGTGGCTGTCGGTCAGCATTTCGGCGTTTCGACACCCAGGAAACCAAAGGGCAAGAACCCTTGTCTTCGCAAGTCGCAAAATCCCGGTACCCGAAACCCCGATGCGCTCTATGGCGAAAAGGAGGAGTCCCGAAAGGATCTAGATCATCCATCAGAGGAGACTCGTGGTGAGAAGTTAGAGTTCAAGGAAAGCTTCAGAATCTCGTGGACTGTTGGATCCAAATCCTCGAGGATCGTTGATCTCCTCCATGAATCCCCATATCAAGATTCGGGGATTGGAGTGACAAGAGTTTTGGAGTCGTTGCATCGTGAACTCCCAGTTCAGGAAACTCTGAAAAGGTCTAAACCGTTGGATTCAAAATGTCAAGAGCCGTTGGATCTCATACAAGAACTCAAGTATCGGGTTTCGGGGTTTGAAGCGTCGAAAGACTTGACTCTCTTGCATTTTGAACTCCTGATTTTCGAAGTCCCGATACGGCCAGGACCGTCAGATTAAGGGGGGAGACTCGCAGCTGCCAATCTCCTCGAAGGTAAGATTTTCAGGTTTCAGGGTTTGCAGAGTCGAAAGACTTGACTCGCTTGTATCGCTGAGTCCCGAAATGTGAAAAGGCACCTAGTTGTTTGGCATGTGGTCATAACCAACGATCACATGGAAGTGGAAAAGGGAAGAGCTAGCGTGCGCTAAGCCCCCATAGGACTTCGGGGATTTTGTCCCTATAAAAGAGGCGAACATTTTATTATGTCGTAGTGGGTGTGTTACAACTAAGAGTATCAATTAGTTTCTTTCAATTTGATCGCATAAATCTGTAAATATTTATAGACTGCATCAATGATGTATGAATCACACTAGTTTGTTTGAATGAATACAATATAATGATATGAAAAAATGTTGAATTTTTCCATAGGTATGCAAATGCAATTTTTTTTAATTATAAAATATCAATTAATCATTAGAAAATCAAACATATTTTATTAATATTTTAATTATTTCCTTTGGATATAATTATCGCATTAATGTGTTGTATTATTTAAACAAATATACCAGCTTGTTATCACACAAATTGTAGGTTGGGAAAAGCTCGACCCAATCTACAAGATGGTGATAACTATGAGAGAGTCTACCCACTGTCACCTTAGATGAACCCTCCCCTCACTTTAGTGAAGGAGAAATCCTACAGATTGGGGGAATCTTGGGTGACCCTAGGGGGAAATGAGATGGAAAATGGAATTATGGAAGGTGATGCCCCTATATGTCAAACTACAAAGTGGAATATGGCTTGGAAACAAGTCTTGGTGGTGGTTAATGGTTACCAAATGCTTGAGTACCTGCAGAATATAGTTATACCTTCCCAAGACAAGAAAAATACTAGTATACAAGCACAATATTCCAATGGACAAGCAAGTGAAGCTTATTGTCTCAAATTACAACAATAAAAAAATGTATATATAATCAATGAAATCAATTAAATACTACAAAAAATGTTAATATTATGGTAGTTGTGGGACGTGTTAACCTCCATGTGTAACCTTTGGCTATAATAGAATATTCTGGAAACAAGAGAAACCCTAAAAAGATGTGTAAAAACCCTAGAAGACAAGTTAGATCAGTAAAGAATTAATATTAAAGTATTAGATTCTAAAAGGACAATTTAGCCCAAACAAGTGACAAAAACCACTATAAATAAGAGATGATCTAGCTCATTTGTACACACACACTTCACACATTGTCTCAGTCAAGTTTGGCCCAAGTTTGGATTTGTAGTTGCAAGGATGGAAGGTGAATCTTCTGGGATGGTTCTTGGTCTCTCTCTCTAGTGACATATATCTTAATATGTGTTCCCTATCCTCTAGTATATCTTGGTGGTGTTCTTGGTGATGTTTCTTGGTGGTATTCTTAGTAAGTGCAACTACAACTGCTGCAACTGAGTATTGTTCTTGTTCTGTGGATTTGAGAAAAAAAAATGGTGAGCTATCTTTGGAGAAATATGAGCTATATTAGTTCTTTGTTGGTTCCAGTGATGCTTCTAGAATCATTCTATCTAGAAAATATTATGGTGCTCGGGGATGGTTGCATGCCTATGGTTGGGTGACAATAGTGATATTGTCTATGCTAAAATGAGAAATTATATTTAATTCTAATAGGTTATGGGCCCACACCACCTTCAATACATTCTAACCACTGGAAGGTATTGCAATAGTTCTTTATTAAGCTCGTTGTGGCACTAGTTACAGCTGCAGCTAGGTTTTCTAATTATGTGGCTGCAACAAACCCTAACCCTTGTGTTTGGGCACTTATGATGAAGTGTTTGACCTAATTCCTGTACATCCTAGTGTGCCCTAGCCTAGCACACCTCTTGGTACCATCAACTAGAAAAAATGTCAGGTTTGAATTTTTTGGTCAAAGTCAAAGTCAAAGTTTGATAGGTCAAAGTCAAAGTCAAATGTTGGCTTCTCGTCAAATTGATTTTGTGGTCAAATCTGAAATTTTAAAGTTTCTAGCTTGTTCTAATAATTGAATCTTTTGATTCATTTTCTAATCTCTTCCTGTCAAGATGGTATCTAGTTTCATATTGGAAGACAAGTTGGACGATGCTACAAGACTTCAAAGGTATGCACTTGTATATGTTATCCAAGTTATATCATCTAGCAAAACATGAGTGTGTTTGTAGGGAAATTAATAGAGACCTTTTCCAAGCTATAATCTTGGATTCAGTGCATTCAGAGGAACAAGCACACCCTCCACAACACTTGAGGCTTTAGATTCTAGGTTTGATTAAATTGTTAAGCTTCCAATTTGTATATATCAAGGGTGATAGCTGCTACATTAAAAATTGTGAAAGAAGTTTTTGAAAGGTTCTATTATTTCTAGATATAATGAATACTTGATGGCATATGAAGACTATTGATATAGATGCTTATTGAAAAATGAACTAACATCTCCTATAGAGAGATATTTCTTGTTTTCTCCCAGGCAGGTCACCTCGGTAACTCTATGATGACTACCATCCTTGTTACCATAGATATGTTTTTATGAAAATTCTATTGGAAATATTTTTTCTCTTGTTGTTCTTGTTCCGGGAAGGTCACAGACGATAGCTCTTAGAAGGAGCTACAATGACAATTGCAAACATGGAGTAGATGACTCCATCAAGTGGTGAGGCATGTGATCTCACTAAGTACCAATTCTAATGGAAGTGTGGAAAGAAAAAAATATTTTTGGACATCATTCACTCAGATGTGTGTGGACCAATGTCTAAGAAGAAGATAAATATCTTGAGGTTTGATAATGGAGGAGAATACACCTCCAAGAAGCTTGTTTCCTCTTCGTAAAACAATCGAGATTAGGAGGGACCTAATTGTCCCTCAGAATGATGTGGCAGAAAGAAAGAATCATTCCATTGAAGAATCTGTTAAGGCAGTAATGAATGACCAAAATCTATCCATGTTTTTATGGGGAAAAGAAGCTATGGAAGCTATATATGTTCTGAATAGAAGTCCTCATCGTATATTGAATAACATGACTCCAAAATAAGCTTTCTTCAGAAAATAAGCCAAGTGTTGAACACTTGAGGATCTTTGACTTCCTGTAAAGAAGAAGGAATGGAATATGGAAACATTGATAGATACAAGGCGAGATTCAGGGATAGAGGGTTCTCCCAGAAGGAAGGAGAAGACTATGATGACAACTTGTTCCAGTAACCAGATATACCTCTAACTGAGCCATTATATCTCTTGCAGTATCCATGGGTTATAGTTTACATCAAATGGATGTAAAGATTGTTCTTCTCAACAAAGTAATTGAAGAGGAAGCATATGTAGAGAAACCTCAAGGTTTTGAGGTATACCAGAAAGAGACCCATGTATGCAAATGGAAGAAGACCTTGTATGGATTCAAGAAAATTGGTGCAGATCCTGTCATGTACAACATAAGTGTGGTGAAAAATTCCTATAACAAAGGAAGTGTATCAAAATGGTTCTTTGGAAGTCCAGGATAATGGATTACAAATCCATGGCAAACTTCCATGATGACATATGTGAAGAAGTTGAGAGACTATGATCCAGTAGACCCATCCCTATATTGAAAATTGAATGGATCGTTGATGTATTTGGAGAATACTTAGCCATATATTTGCTTTGATGTGAAAATAGTTCCAGGTGGAACCTAGCCATGAAAATTGAATATTTGCAAAGCATGCCTTGAAATGTCTTTGTGGGCGTTTGAGTCATCATATACATTTGCTTGGATTTATCATTTCAGATTGGGTAGGGAGTGAAGATAACAAAAGAAGTGCTTCTTGGATATGTTTCAGTTTGAGATTTTCCACGATATTATGGGATAGAAAGAAACATAAGTTTTTTTCACTCAACACTGCAGAAGCAGAGTATATTGTAGCTTGTGATACTTGTACGGAAGAAGTGTGGCTCCGTAAGTTGGTTTCAGGACTGTCTGATTAAGTATTGGATTCGACTGTGATATCTCATAGTTGTGTGAATATTTTAGAGAAATCGGTGTTCCATGATAGGTCGAAGCACATTGAGATCAAGTATTATTTTCTCTGTGATAGATTCCAGAGAGGACAATTGGTTCTCTAGTATATCTCCACAGATGAGCAGATAGCGGATATTTTGGTAAATCCTATCTCCAAGATGAAAATTTTGCGTACTTAAGGGACAAGTTGGGACTCATGGAGATGAATTCCTTATTGGAAAGGGAAGTGATTACTCCCAAGTTGGGAGGGAGAAATGATATGTTATTGATTTATGGACAATCATTTTCCAGTTTGGAAAATGGTCTAGGTTGGGCAGTCACTTTCCAGTCCGGAAAGTGGTCCAAGATTTCTGACGGACAATCATTTTCCAGTTCATAAAATGGTCCAGAGCGGACAGTAATTTTCGTAACGAAAATGGTCTGATAGATTGTTGATGTACCATAGAAAATGATTCCCCTTATGGATAGTGTGGGGGAATGGTCTAGGAAAATCATTCTCATTGGCAGTCACTTTGAGCAGTGGTCAAGTAGAATGGTCTACCTCTTCAGGTAGTCATTCTTTCGAAGTTCACAGTTGTGAGCAGTTTCTAAGAACGATCCAATGTAGGAGGTTGGTGCAGGACAATCATTTCCATAGGAAATGGTCTGGATAGTCATTCCCTAGGACAGACTCATTCTCTCCAGGTTGCACTATGATTACTGTCAGAAGAATGGCCCAGTTAGGTTGAATGGTCCAGGTTCAACAATCAAGGACAATCATTCCCTAGGGCAGACTCATTCTCTCTAGGTTGCACTATTATTAGTTCCGGAAGAATGGCCCAGTTAGGTTGAATGGTAAAGGTTCATAAATCAGGGACAACTATTCTTCTATGTTTAAGAAGAATAGTCCAGATAGCCCATGGATGATGTTTAACTTTCCAAGGGAAGATGCTCTTCCATATCTCACAGATCTGAGTGGAAGAGTGGCCTATATGACTCAATTCCTATCATGACATTGTTGATATCATATGATATGATTGTTATGGAGATTGTATGTCTCTGGACAGTAGTTGCATGCTGCTATGGTGGATGTGCTCCACTAGTAGTGAATGTGTGTCACTAGTTAGTAGTTGTGTACTACTAGGAGTGGTTGTGTACCACTGGAAAGTAGTTGTGTACTACTATGGATAGACACAATTGTGTTCTATTGGATGGCATTGTTCTGATTTCCATGGAGACTACCACTAGTGTTGGAGATGATTTCCATATAGATGGATAGTGAGATGATGCAGAGGCATTGATCTACATCATGTGAGTACAACTTAGAGATGGTGCATTGACACCATTCTAGTACGGCTTAGAGATGATGTAGATGGTACTCCAAATCATGCTAGATATGATCATGCTAGTACAAAGTAGATATGATGCAGATCATCATGCTAGTAAAACTTAGATATGATCATACATCTTAGAGATGATGCAGTGGAGAGGATGGTTCTTGGATCCATTGAGGACATTCAACATATATTGGGACAATCATTCTTCTAGGACCTATGTCCAGATTAGAAGAATGGTTTGTGTATCCCTTTTTTGAGTGAGTGACTTATTCAACATCATGCTCGATTACTCATATGGAGTATGGTCTCGAGAGATGATTCAATTGATGTTATCAGATGATATTGATAGTGGTGATGTTGCTTGTGAGTTTATCTATGTGATCATAAAATAACATGTGTGGCTATGACGATGCTACCTATTAATACCTCCATTATAGGAGGGAGTGTTGATATTATGGTAGCTGTGAGAGTTATTAACCTCCATGTGTAACCTTTTTCTAGAATAGAATATTCCATAATCAAGAGAAACCCTAAATAGATGTGTAGAAACCCTAGAAGACAAGTCACATTAGTAAAATAATTAATATTAAAGTATTAGATTCTAAAAGGACAAGTCGACCCAGATAAGTGAAAAGAACCACTATAAATAAGAGATGATCTAGCTCATTTGTAAACACACACTTCATACACACTCTCATTCAAGTTTGGCACAAGTTTGGAGTTGCAGTTGCAAGGACAAAAGGTGTATCTTCTAGGATGGTTCTTGGTCTTTCTCTCTAGTGCCATATAGCCTAAGATGTGTGCCATATCCTCTAGTATATCTTGTTGGTGTTCTTAGTGATGGTTCTTGGTGGTATTATTGGTAAGTGCAACTGCAACTGCTACAACTTAGTATTGTTCTTGTTCTGTGGCTTTGGGACTTTCTGTTTGGTGAGCTATCTTTGGAGAAAGATGAGCTCTCTTGGTTCTCTATTGCTTCTAGTGTTGCTTCCAGAATCATTCTATCTAGAAAAGGTTATGGTTCTCAGGGGTGGTTTCATTCCTATAGTTGGGTGACAATAGTGATATTTTCTATGGTAAAATGAGCACATCTCTTTAATTCTAACAGAAATAACCATCAAAATTGTCAAATAATTATTGGAGAATGAAGCACTAAACCAATAGATAACTTTCCAATATTGAAGCACAAATTTTGATGGTGAAAGAGGGTTGTTAGATAACATTTTCATGGAATAATTGTAACAACCAAGTGGTCATAGAAAATATTTCCTACAACATCAATTTTCAACCACAAAAAATAGGAAGTAATCCGACAAAAAGTTAACCAATAAGCAGTAGAATAATAATAGTGGCTTACACACAAATTTCCACGGTTGAAATGCAAGTAAAAATAAGAAATAGAATATGTTTTTCTGCAGCCCTAATGTCTGTAGATTTTGATTTATTAAAACTCAAGAAATACTAGGCTAATCAAGATTCCCTATTGTCTTTAGAAATCTTAAGATACCAAGAAAAGTTTCCAACTTGAACAAAATCAATATCTCTCAAAATCACGTTTACCAATGCAAGTAATTTATTTCTCCAATGCAATAAATGACTAGTGCATTTCCAAATGGGTTATAGGGTCTTTGTGTATTAGGTTATGCCTACTACTTCTCAAGGGGTATAATCCCTTTTACTCCCTTGAGCAAGTAACCCTAACAAGGTACAATATAGGAGGGTGTAATCCCTTTTACTCCTCTTAGTAACCTTTGCAATAGCTTTTTCAACCAACAACAATGATAAAAACTTGGTGGAGGGTATATTCCCTTATATTCCTCCAAGTATATAGAAATTAACAAGCATGGAACAATAAATAAGAGCTAAAAAAATGCAAATTTTCCTTACCAATTGCAAGAGTATGCAAGACAAAACTGTAGTTACCAAGAATTTTCATCATCGTAGCAAGAGAAAGATCCTCCAAGATATAGTGAACCACTTTACTCCACAAGAAAAATAATAACCATAGCACAAGAGAGAGAGAGAGAGAGAGAGAGAGAGAGAGAGAGAGAGAGCGAGAGATTTCCCAAGAGGGGCACTAATTTCAGCCAAGTAGCTCTTCTCATATGAGAGAGTTATATCCAAATGAAATAAAATTGATCCTTATTTATACAAAACTCCTAAAAATTGTTTGTCCACATAAATTAGGGTAAACCACAAAATAAGGTATACATTCTCCCTTTATTTTTCCCCTCTACAAAACAATTTTAAATTTAACTTTAAAAATGCACATAAGAAACCCTAAAAGGTGACTTAAACCCTCTCTAGGGTGACGTTTTGACACTTTAGCAAGTCGTTGAGCAAAGGAAGGAGGTTATTGGGCCTCATAAGGATCCTCCTTCATGTGATAGGCTCATCTATCTGATGCAAAAGGCATTCCTCCAAAAATTTCAAGTGTCCATAAAAACAACATCATCACCACTAAAACCCTAGCCCTAGGGTGATGTCGATCCCTCCAAAGTGAAGTTTTAGCCTCCAAAGGAAAATCATTGGGCTTGTAAGGGCTAGGTGAGGTCCTCCAAGATATCTTCCTTTTCCTCCAAAAGTAGCATTCATATCCTATAGTTCCCCAAGGACTAGGCCATGGAATCCAACTAGTGGGCTTCATGCCCCAATGAAGGCCCAAGTTGGGCTTATTCCTCCAAAATGTCCACCAACAAGACCTTGCAAAGACAAAAAATTATGCCCTCCAAGGATCTCAAGTCAAAGCATTATGGCAAGTAAAATCACATTTAATATAAGATCCATCTAAGCATGCATATAAAAAACTACCTTATCAAATTAAACAAGTACTCAAAGAACCTATGCAATTTTTCAAGTTTAGGTATGGGAGGGTTGACAAGGTGACCTATTGGGTGAACCAAACCTTAATTCAAGGAGTGTTTCCTAGGTGGAAATCTATCTGATTCATGTGGAGAAGATGAAGTGGATGGGGGTAAATACTTTTGGGCATGGGATTCATGACATACAAGGGTTTGTATTGTCTCATTTATGGTGCCTTTGTAGAGGGTGTGTTGTACCTTCAATTTCAATGCATTATTTTTCCAATCCCATTTATTGTCATCAATTATTAGAATTTTTTCAGGTTGAAGCCAAGGTGGGACTTCTACCTAAGCATGAAAAACATTTCCCACCTTGACTCTACCCTGGTCACACTATGCTTCCCCAAGTTGAAGACAATGTATGAGACTTCTACCTAAGCATGAAAAACATTTCCTACACATCTCTACCTTGGTTGACATGTTTTATATTGTTATTTTTCACAGGTCCCATCCGCTTCTTATGAGAGACATTTCATTGTCCTTGGGATCCCTTTGCAAGCATCTAGAAGGTTTATGATTTGGTTTTAAATTTTTCCAGTGACAAACCTTTAGGCCTTCAACCCCTTCTTCCCATGAAAGGAGGTACAATCCCTTCTTGGGTTAGTACACCCAAAAATCCCAAAAGGTAAGGAGACGAAAAAAGGGTGAAGTGTGAAAAATAGTAAGTATGATCGGGAATGGCACAATGACTCATTGAGGAGACCTCCCAATAGAAAACCCATCCCTAAGAGTGACCACTTACTAGGGAACAATGTCAACCACCAAGGTGAAACATGGAAAATAACATAATTTCCAAGCAGATGTTCTATAATCAAAAGAAGCTCTAAATGAAACATACTCAAATGTCTCAAATATTAAAGTGACACTTACCACAATAAGTGACTTGTACCTCATGGAGCAAGACCCATCATCTTCTAGAAGCAAGCTGATGTATTTGATGCCATCATCACAAATCCAGGAAATGTGGTGGTGAAGCGGGTCTTTGTCTGTGCATGTGGACGTTGCCAGTCATCTTTCTCTCAGTACTCCGTGTCTGCAACCTGAGGGCCTTGAGACATCATCTCCTTATTTATCCCTAGAAATTGGGGATAACATCTGGCTCCTACTCGAGGACATGTACTTGCCACAAAGTGCATGAGAACCTCAACATCTCTTGGTCATACATGTGCCTACACCGAAACATGAAAACGTAAAATCTAGGGTGGTTCTATCACCCTTTTTCCATATATATCATAAATCAAAATCTCAAAAATGACAACTAATATAGAAAAGAAAATTTTTCACTTTTCATATAATATGATAAAAGAGTAGCATGTAAATAAAAAAATGCAAGTAGAGAGAAAAAAAAAATGCAACTAAACTACCATGAGTAATCAAGATGCAAAATGCAAGAAAGCAAGATAACTTACCTACTTACCTGGGGCATGGACCCTAAAGAAGTCACGTACCTTGAATGTAGAGTCGAAGAAGAGACCCATCCACTGGTAATGGCATCTTTCTCCTGTCCAAAGCTGACAAGTAGTATTTTTTATTCTCAGACTTCTTGATGATGTAAGGGCTAAGCCAAGAGTTGTCATTCTTTTGATCATATTTGGGCTTTCCCTTCCTCTTATCCCACATGAATCCAAGACTTTCTTCATTGTAGTTAATGTAAGGTATATTCTTGACGTAGGGGTATGAAGGAGGCTCTGCGTTGATTGCATCTTTAATATCCTTCTCATGTTCTATATCCCCTTCATCTGCTTCTTTCTTCAATATCTTGATGGACCTTGGCTCTTTTCCTTGGAATTTTTCAAGTTTATCTTTGTATTCATTCATCCTTGGAAATAACATATCTATGCAATATTTCTGCATAAAAGGTAGGTCTCGTAGGTCATATTCAATGGTATATGGAACCTCATCAAAATCATCCTCGCTACTATAATCAAGGTCATTCTTATCCAATACATGTTTCCTAGACACCTCCCGGTTATAAAGAATATCGAAGATACCATCTCCCATAGGAATGTGCACATGAGTGAGGTCCATGATGAGAAACCCACCAAGAGTGGTTGCCCAAATCCTTGATAAGAGCATACCCCAAGCTTCTGGAACATCAATCACTGCTATGTTCATGATAAAGCCAATGTGAGGGAAATCTTATAGGTAGAATTCCACGTCTTCTATGAGACCATAAACCTTCACCTTATTGGAATCAATGCCATAGACATTTCCATATGGGAGATTTGTTTTCAAAACAATTTGTTTCATGACCTTCAAAGACATCACATTTATCGAGGCCCTGTAATCTAGAATGCAGTTGTTCAAGCAAAGACCATTTACACCAAGAGATATGAAAAAGGGAGGGTTGGTATCCCACTGTCATCCATGGTACATGGTGTTTAATATCATAGGAGGATATTCTTCCTCATTTGGAACCTTCAATTCCTTCAACACTTCCCTTCTGACAGAAGGGATCTTGCACATATTTGTCACTGGGACTATCATATTCATTTTCCCAATCATGACCAAAACATCTATATTCAACTGAATCTCTTTTGCACGTGTTGGTTTTGGAAGCAAATATTGAACTGTAGGTAGGGGCAGTTGGACCACCACCTTTGCTGTCTGGGGAGCAATTTTCTTTGGATGAGATGAAGTTGGTTTTGTTGGATGAGATGAATTTTTCTTCTCTGAAGTCTGTAGAGGAAAGATAGGAATCTTATTCCTTCTTGCATAAGTCAATATCTCATTCTTCTTTAATTATTTCTTCTATTCTTTAGTCAACTAATTAAGAACCTTGAGTAGGCCTTCTCTAGATCCCTTTCTTCGGGCTTCATCAATATGTTATTGTGTAATATATGTGGGTCTATCATAATCCTCATCTTGAAATGAAAATATTGTATCCATGAAATTGATATTGTCATGAGACTCTTCTTCTTATCTTGGACACTCTTCCTCTGGGTGAGGTTCTTAGCAAGGAGAGCACCATGGTAATTCCTCCAAGTTCACCATCCCAAGAAGGTTCAATGTGTTAGAAGCCTTTTCCTCTTGTTGAGGATTTTCCTTCCAACCCATAGGTTCTTTCTTGGAAAATGGATTCCTGGGAGAAAATTGATTTCTTTCCAAAGTTGTCAACCGAATCATAACTTGATTTTGAGTCTGGAAAAACTGAGTATTCATCTGATCAAGATTATGGGCTATGAGAGCAGTAGAAAAATATGATCTTATTTCCATATTTATGTGAAGGTTCCACTAATTAGTTATGGTAAATCTTTGCACATATATGTGAATTGAAGGGACCTATATGTGAACAACTTCTTGAATTTGGAAGGTTGGGCCCATCATTCTATTTCTGATTTCTAAATATTGTAAATTCCACATTATTCCATACTACTTCCTCATGTTTGGAGTGCAATTCACTTTCAAAAGGAAGTTATTCCACGTGGGACAATGACCAATAGCTACTTTTGGATCTAATAGTTGAATGCCATGTAGATTGATAGACATTTTTAATAATTTAATAGTTCATAGAGTTGGATCAATTAGTGTTTGTGGATTTCACTTAGAGCAATTGAAACCTTGTTGGTTACCTACATTACAAAGTGTGCACGTAATTAATTTTAGATGTCATTTTTAGGTACACACACCCATGTTGATAAACCCAAAATACATTAGTGTTATTATTATTGTATATTTAATTCCTTTCAAGATATGCAACCTATTTGTTTTTCCAGAAGAAAAATTTATCAATTATATTATAAGAATATAATGTGTTCTCTCAACAAAGTTCCTCAATTACATTAGGAACAAGTTCTCTATCCAGATAGATCTTCTACACACATGAGGCGGGCATGTCAAGCATGTTGTCAATTGGTCGAATTCTAAATTACAAATAAAACAATCTGGTAAGTTCAATAGGTCTTTAGATGGGGGAAATGAGTAGATAAAGAAGTAAGTAACTGTACAATTGAAGATCAAAGACAAGGAGTGTCAGCCGTCTTAAAAAGTTTGAATGGAGTGTGTGGGACCCTCATTTCCATCCAGCCAATGGCTGAAGTATAGGACACCTGCTTTTTTCTGTAGGGCAGACTTGGATAAAAGATCCGCTTCCATGTTGTACTCACGAGAGATGTGTGAGAAGAAAAGTTACTTAAAATGGCACTTGAGCAATTGTATTCTGTCTATCCATCCCAAGAGGGTTATGGTATGTAGGTTACCCTTTTGATTTAGCCAATTAATGATAAGTTTAGAGTCCCCTATCAAATGTAGACGGTCTATATTAAGCCTAGAGGCCAGATGAACAGTTTCCCACGTAACCTATTGTAGAAAGTGTAGAACACCTTACACATGACAATATAATGTTGGTATATCTTGTCAATCAAATTTGACAAGATATACCAACTTAAAATAGAGTTGCATTTAGTAGAAAACAATTTTTTTTTCCATGTGCTTACCGTATGGGTGAAAATTAAAAAAATAAAAATTGATTACTAATTTCTTGCATTTTAACCCCCAATATTTTTTGAAAATGATTAAAAGAAATGGCACTTTAGCCCACCTACCTTATGATTTCTCTTATTAAATATGAGGAATTAGTTTGTTGTATTTTTATAAAAAAATTTGTCCCAAACTTTTTCATTCTTGTATAGCAAATGTGTGATATCAATAGCTTTGTCACGACTTTATTGATCATAGTTAGTAAAGACATTGCATGGTCAATTGCATTGCCTCTAAAAAAACATGTATGGAAACATCCTCCATGTTCTTGTTTCAAGACTAAATTTTTTGCCAGATGTAAGAGATTTTATATTTCTTATCATCTTACCTATGACATAAAATTTGTAAAAACAAAGATTTCAAGGAAATACATAGTTGGCGTGTTTCCCAAATACCCTACTCTAAATTATAAAGAGTTAACAACACCCATAATTGCATCACAACCTCTTGTTACAATCACAATTTGACTATATATGACAGAACCAAACAAACAACATAATAGATTCATCAATAGTCCCTATACCAGTAAAGTGCCAAAATATTGTTCCTCCATATGACAAGTCCTATCACCTCCCCCAAAAATAAGCAACTTAGTCCCTGAAGCAGGACTTCCAGTATGGACATACGGGCGACAAAGAGGAAGCGGTTTCGATGCCGATATCGACCAGTTTTCAAGCCATAAGAGACTCACCTAGGCTGGGATTGACGTGTTTGTGCCCTCACCGGAGTCAGAGGAACAGATCGGAAACTTGCAGTTAGGAAAGAAGCAGTTCAATACATGGCCGAGATATATATTACAATAATCTGAAAATAAGAGTAAATCGGAAAAAGAATTATCAGGCTCAAAAGCAACAATCTCAGCGTCAATATTTATCTGAATATGGAAAGAACTTGTACTCCCCTTATGTGTTGTATCTCCTCACTTCCCTGAGAAATAATGTTTCTCAGTATATTTAATGTCATCGTAATACATGCACGCTATGAATGTGGGATTAAGTGAACTTTTATGCTCCTATCCCGATTCGAATACCAACCAATTAATTGAATCTCCTCCAATTTATTTTCCATACATTGATTCATTTAATTCACTTTACTAATTTAAAGGGATATTAATTTTCAATTATATTTTATAAAAACTACAAAATTAAGATGAATCCACCTTTTATTTTTCAATTATATTTTATAAAAACTACAAAATTAAGATGAATCCATCTTTTGATTTTATATATTGTGTGTAAACTATTATTATTATTATTTTATTCACATGCAAAAGATAAAGACTATTCAGCCAAATATACTCTTTGTGAAGTGTCCAAAAAACAATAAATACAAGAGAGTCTAGAGTTACTATGAAAATACCAAGCCTAGGCCTATTGGTAGTTATTACTATACAAAAAAACTAATTTGGTACCCAGCTTCATGGGGCCGAGTGTTAAGTACCTATACCAGATCTGCAAATATACTTCAATAATACCAAGAATAAACCATAAACCATTCACCATAACATGAATACAAGAAATAGAGAAAACCCTTGACGTAGGGTAACACCATATATTAATCTTTATGGAAGGATAAAACTCCTCAAGCAATCCTTGCTTGTACAATCACAATATTCTTCACTATGTTTCATTACATTGCCTACACTTCTTTATATAGCTCTCCCTATCTCCTAGGAACCTTCTAGAGAGTCTTCTTACATTTATTACATCCAACTACCATAGTGGGCCTTTATTAATATAGTGGACCTATGTAAGGTAGCTAGAGGTAGTGGGGGGGGCCAGAGGGCCCATAGTGATAATAATGGAGGTCATTCAATGTAAGTTGGACTAGGTCCACTATATTATTAAATAAGGCCCACTATGATAGTTAGATATAATAAATGGGTAATTAGATATAATAAATGTAAGAGGACTTCTTAGAAGGTTCTACTT
>JZKD02S1357033.1:1000848-1057475 GCA_000966675.3 Picea glauca | reverse complement strand
AAATTATTAATGTTGTACATGTAATCACTGTTTTTTAATACAAACCACATGTGTAATGCTAATCCTGCCTCTTTGAACAAGGCATGAAATTATTAATGTTGTACATGTAATCACTATTTTTTAATACAAACCATACACGTTTTTGTAAAAGAATAAATAATTTAAAACCCACTCAACTAATCTCATATCTACTCTAAATATGAGCGTGAATATCTAACTGTAGTTGAGAATCTCTACTAAGAATCTCAGCGTGAATATCTTACCGAGATTGAGAAAAATGGGCTCAGCGTCAATATCTTATTAACTGTAATGGGAAAGAACTTCACTTCCCCTTTAGTGCTCTATTTCCTCACCGCCCTCATAACTTTATACTTGGTGTCTATCAATATATTTAATGTAATTATAATTTTTGCACGCTATGAATGTGGGATTAAGTGCACTGTCTGTTGGACTGGCTGTGTTCCTATCCCGATTAGAATACCAACCAATGAATTGAATCTCCTGCAATTTCTTTCTCGTACATACATTCATTCAATTAATTTCGCTAATTTAATTCATTTCGTTCTTTTCCATACATATATCATCCATTCATTGCTGTTTAATAATTTAATTAAATTGTTTTCGATCCAACTAACCATACGTTACCATTACGTTTAATCAATCAATCTCTTTCTCTATTACTTATGCGGCAATATGGTTTACCAGTGAGAGGCACCCTCATACAGAAATGGGATTTCGCTATTGGAACTTTCATTTTTCCTGATCAACTCCTTACAGAAGAAAAGGAAGAGAAGCTAAACATGGAAAATGGTTCACTCACAAAACCCAACCCAACCACAAAAGCTAATTTCTTTCCATAATTAGGTTGATTGAGTTAAACATGTGCTTGATTATGAGCCCATTTTTGTAATGACTTTATATGAAAGTGCCATATGTGTATGATATGCAGTTCTGGCAAAGATTTGGGTGCTTTCAGTAAAAGGAGTCAAATTTGAAGCTGCCAGTTCATTTTGTTTACTTTGAATGGATTTATGAGGTATATAGCAAAACAAAAGGTTTGATATTTTTTTGTATTCTGATTTTTTTTAAACATTTATATCATTGCCACAAATAGGTCTCCAAAACAGTTTTCAAAATATTTTTATAGCAATCAAATGCATTGATTAGGTCTCCAAAACAGTGTTCAAAATATTTTTATAGCAATCAAATGCATTGATTATATTTTTATTAGGCTTATTTTATATTTATAGTTGGTAGATAATATATATCAATCTTGATACAATAATTAAAGATATGAAATGAATTTTACCCATTAAAATGAGTTATAAAAAGAAAACGCTAACTTTTACCTATAAAATATTATGCTTGACAGTCATATGTGGTGTTCACAATTCAGTGTTAAAAATAGAGCACAAATGGATGTCTCCAACAAAAGACAAAAGACAGATGGATTTCCATGCACAACGCAATGGCCTACTGATTCCAATGTCTAATTTCTTGCCGAATTTGATGAGAATAGAGTTCGATTCTCTGGGAGGCTCAGCCATGCAGCTCAGTGAGCAGCCCTTCATTCCCTGCCAAAAACACAGTGAACAAAGATAACTTCAAGCTTATGCCATTGACCAGATAGGGGTTTTCTGGTCTTTCTCGGGAGATATGCTAACGCACTTACCTAAACGACCTTAGAATGTGAGAAGGGATGGAGGGTTGGGTATATACTCGGTACTTATTCCCCTCAATCCTTCGCATAGAGCATAGGCAGGTAAAGGAAGGTGAACTTCAACTTATGTGAGAATCGATGGAGGCTTGAGTATATACTCATACTTTTTCCCTCAATCCTTCGCATGGCTCATCTCAACAAGCACTCCTGCGAGCACAGGTAGGTAAACTTCAACTTCTATTGCTTCTCAGTATAAAAACTTTGGAGTCGTCTGAACACCTGGCTATGCTGCTAATGACATCAATTCTAAGTCTAAATTCATAGAATCTATATATATTGTGTCCTGGGATTTTATTTAGCTATGGAATTGAAATTCCTGGTGGATTTCACGCATGAAGGACACTGCACGTACCTCTTTCCATTGAGCCCTCTCTCTCATCCAGCCACTCCTCCTCCTCCTTGCGGCCATTCTCCGTTGTAAAGTTTGAAGATTTTGGCCTTTTAAATGACAGTCAATCGAGGGTTTGAAGTGCTCTAAATTAGATAATTCTAACCTAGTTTCATGTCGGTTGCAGCTTCTAGGGGGTTTGAAGTGCTCTATTTTAGATAAATCTAGCCTAGTTTCATATCAGTTGCAACTTCTAGCGTTCGAAACACAAAATTTACTCTTTTATCTTCCTTCTTTGCTTGTTTCTGGATCCCAAAGGTTAGAGCTTCTGCCGGGCTCCCGGAGATTAGAGCTTTTTACTATGACTTCAATTTATTTTAAAACAACTCTGTGCGGGTTTGTTCTCCGATTATGCAGGTTTTGGAGACGACCACATCAAAGTATGCAGGTTTTGGAGATGGCTACTTCAAAGAGCTGAACTTTAAGTTATAGAACCTATATTGAACGTCGTGAGACGAGGTTTAATGCAAAAACCGGAAATTGCACTATTCTGTGAGCTTGAATAGCACCTGCGATTTCTCAAATAAAGGACTACGTTGAAACCGTACAATGGTAAGTCACCTACTTTTTCTTGCCACTTTTTCTCTTGAAATTAAATGTAATGTATATGACCAAATTCCGGTGAATTTCTAAGAGAAAATAGACACTAGCAACAACCCACTTTGTTGATATTCATTTTCTACTCTTTCAAATTAATCTGTGTATATCAATCACTTAAAGTGGTTGTTGCTACTTTTATAAAGTGGTTGTTGCTACTTGACCCTGGATATGTCTTGGGGACGACCATTAATATATTAATTAATTATGTATTAATATTAATGAATTAATCACTCGGATGGGGTGATGGGGCCAGCCACCTGGCGCACAGAGCAGTCGAGGGGTAGCCAGCAGTGCACAGAGCCATGTGCACGGCTCGTGCCCACTGCTACCGACGCCCCCATGCAATAAATGGCCATTACGTCGATGGGAGGGGCAATTCATCCAGCCTCCTCGACCGCCTTTTCACCAAATGCAATAACGAGAGATGGTTATGTTCTCGCTCTACAGCTCGGGTCTGGTGCGACTGGTTCGCTCATGGTTCTTCTACCCCTCCGGCCGCTCCTCGCCCTCAACCTTGGCTCCGCAGACCTCCCCCACCCACCTGGCCTCACCATGCTGCGCCAGAGACTTCGGCCACGCCGGGGTTTACCTTGGCACCCTCGGCGACCTTGCGCTTCAACTTCACCTCTTGGCTCACCTCCAACCTCTTCTTCGTCGTTTCGATCACCTGCGTCAACCACCCATACTCCCCCCACAGCGCCCATTTCGTCCTTCGATTTCCTGGCCATCGTCGACACAAGCTTGAATCCGTCATGGCGTAACCTTCTCCCCCCCTCCACCTCCAGGTACCCCTCTCCTCCTCCTGTGTCGGGTTTGGTCTCTATGAAATCACCCGTTGGGATGCCTGGCCATGGTCAACCAGAGCATAAAAAGCAGCCACCATCTTGCAATCCGTCGCGCGAAAACCTCACTATCCTGCATGACTTGGTCTTCGAACTCCGTCAAGGAGTGGAGGACCTTCAGTTTCGAGTACAACAGATGGATGGGCGACTGATTTTACTCCTCCAGCTTCTTTCTACCTCACACAAAGTCTCTCCCGCAGAGTCGGACGAAGCACCTTCCACTGCAAGCGAGCACGAGAGTTGCAAGCAGCAGGGCGCTGCGAAGGACAACGAGGAGCCGGGTCAGCAGAAGTTCCAGCAAGACATGGCCACAGATGGGCAAGAGCAAACACCGTCAAGCAAGGTCGAGGTGGAAAAAGGAAGGCAAGACGCCGAAGAGATGACAGACATCAGTCTACAGGTGCACACCCCGATGGCAGATGCTAATGAGGACGCGCGCACTGACATGTAATGAGCAACCGGCGGGACACTTGTCGAAGAGGAGTCGTGGCCAGGCCTTCTGCCAGAGTATGTGCCAAATTATACTCCACTTGTCTGACCCCTATAGGGGGCTGTTACTCTTTTTTAGATTTTACTGAAGTAGTTAAGTTGTCTGTTTATTCTAAGACTGATAGAAACATTGATGCTAGAACTGCCCGGTTGGCTAGAGTGGTTTCTCCTCCTAGAGCAATTCAGTGATTACAACCGGTTGACTTTCAGTTTTTTTGTACTCTTGGTTTGGCTCTTGGAAGACCTCAATATATAAAATTACTTACTTACAAAAAAAAAAAATATTAATGAATTAATGTATATAAATTATTTGTCTATTAATTTAATCTATAAATTAAAGTATTAATTTACATTAAAGTGTAATGTAACATAGTAATTGATTAATTGATACATTAATAATGTAACATATTACATTAAGTAATACAATGATACATTAATAAAGTTAATACAGTAACAAAATATAAATATACTAATAAAATAATAATACATTCACGTGAATGTATTTAGTAATACAGTACTATATTACTATAATGTATAAATTAAAGTACTAATACATTAGTATGGTATTACATTAATAAAGTAGTAATACATTGACATTAATGTATTTAGTAAAACATTATTAAAACATTAATACAATAATGTATAATGTAACATACTAAAATATTAATACATTAATAATGTAATTTATTAATTAATTGATACATTAAATACATTTCTAAAGTATTAATTAATACATTTTTAAGGTTTTAATACACAAATAAAGTAATACATTAATTTAATACACTATTACACTAATAATACATTAAAAAAATACATTTCATATATTAAATACATTAATAAAAACATTACTAAAGTATTTATACATTAAAACATTAATAAAGTATTAATATACTAATTTATTAATGTATATTTTAATGTATTAATTAATGAATACATTATTAATAATAAATTAAAGTATTAATAAAACAATAATATATTAAATTTAATGTATTTAGTAAAAAAATATTAAAATATTAAAATATTAATATATAATGTATAATGTAACCTATCAAAATATTATTACATTAATAATGTAATTAATTAATTAATTGATACATTAAACACATTATTAACTAATACATTGTTATAGTATTAATTAATACATTGTTGGGTGTTAATAAACAAATAAAATAATATATTAATTTAATACATTGTTGGGTGTTAATAAACAAATATAGTAATACATTAATTTAATACAATATTACACTAATGATGCATAAAAAAATAATACATTAAGTATTGTTTTTATATACATTAATTTATACACATCATTTCATTAATAGTAATACATTAGTCAATACACTAATAAAGTAATCAAGTAATAATACTCTAATAAAGTAATTAATTAATAATACACTAATGGTTGACCATGACCATGGTTTCTTATGGTTGATCATCACCAAGGTTGGCCATGACAATGACCATGACCCTCGTTAACATTGGTAGACCTTGGATGACTTTGGGAAGGAAATGTTCACTATGGTTGGCATGGTTAATTATGGTTGACTATGACCTTTCTTGACCATGCCCATGGATAAATATGGTTGAACATGACAATGGTCAATTGTGGTTGACCTTGGATTACCATGATCATGGTTAAAGGTGGTTGACCAAAACCATGGTTAACTTTAGTAGACCTTCAATATGGTTGACCTTGGTTGACCATGACCATGGTTGACTATGGTTGACCATGGTTGATAATGGTTAACCATGTTGGATAATTGTTTTCCATAGATGACCATGCTTGACCATGACTACAGATGACATTCACCATGTTTTACCATAACTATGACTAAGGTTGACCATTGCCTTAACTATGGTTGACTATTGTTAACCATGATCAAGAGTATGGTTTAATATAGTTTACCTTGCCCATAGTTGACTATGGTTTTCTATGGTTGACTATGGTTGAGATTGATGTGGACCAAAGTTTAGTATGGTTGGTCATGGTTGACCTTCACCATGGTTGCTATGGTTGACCAAGATTGACTATGGGTGACCATGCCCATGGCTGACCTTCATAGATCATGTGGAGTTGATTATGCTCGACCATGTTGATTATGTTTACCCATGATTTACTATGGAACTATCACATTTTAATGTTGATCAAGTTTTGTTGGTCAGATTGCAACACAAGGTTTGTTCATCACATGGCATCGTAAGGTTCTGGTCATCACATTGCGATGTAGGGTTTTTTCTTGTCACATTATGGCATTGGAATAATTTTACCACATTCTGACAATGGGTTATTTTTGTCACATTACGACATCGGGAAATGGTTATCTCATTGCAATGTTGGGCTACGTTTGTCACATTGTAATATTGGGTTGCATACATCACATTACAACAAAGTGTTATATTCAACACAACGTGACATTTGGAAAGGTTTCTCACATTACGATGTTAGTATATTTGTGTCACATTATGGCAATGAGGCTATGTTCATCACATAGGGATGACACATAGAGGTTATTTTCGTCACATTGGGAGGACGGGGAGATGTTCGTCACATTGTGACGACATGACTATGTTCATCACAGTGCAACGTTACTATGTTTGTCAGAATGTGACGCTACTATGTTCGACACATTCTGACAATATGACTATGTTGGTCACATTGCAACGACTGGGCTATGTTCAATGCATTTCAATGACAAGGCTATGTTATTCACATTGCATTGTTACTATGATTGTGAGATTATGACGCTACTATGTTCCTCAAATTGAAAAATTATTGTGTTCCTCACGTTGAAACATTTGAGTAAACCACACATTGTGGCGATGAGGTTATGTTCATCACATTGCAACAATGAGGCTATGTTTGTCACATTGCGACAATATGGGCATGCTCGTCACATTAGAATGGTGGGGCTATGTTTGTCACATTGCGACGATAGGGCTATGTTTGTCACATTGCGACGATAGGGCTATGTTTGTCACATTGCGACGATACTATGTTTGTTAAAATGTGATGCTACTATGTTCATCACATTGCGACAATATGGCTATGTTTGTCACATTGCGACAACTGGGCTATGTTCGTCACATTGCGAAACAAGGTTTGTGTTTGTGACATTGTGATGTTACTATGTTTGCCAGATTGTGATGCTACCATGCTTGTCAAATTGCAACATTACTATGTTCCTAATGTTGCAACATCTAGTTTTGTTCTTCAGATGACAATGTTGAGTTATGTTTTTCACATGACAAGGTTGGTTTATGTTTGACATGTTTCGAAAAGGAAGTTTTGTCCAATGTGATGTGATGTATTACATAGAAGGAAACTTAGAATCATACTTGTTCTAAGGACATTGATCACAAATCATATTTAACTTTATAGATGATGATTTTTAGTTGTTCTAAAGACATTGATAGCAAATAAACTTGAATATGGTTTTTCCATACTTGTCTATTGTTTTCCATGGTTGACTAATTTTAACCATGGTTTAGCTTGTTGTGAGCCAAAGTTTAGTATGGTTGGTCATGGTTCACCTTCACCATGGTTGACTATGGTTGACCATTGTCGACTATGCATGACCATGTCCATAGATGACTTTAATAAACAATGTGGAGTTGATTATGTTGGACCATGTTGATCATGTTTACCCATGGTTTACTATGGCACTATCACATGTCAATGTTCATTAGGTTTTGTTCATCAGATTGCGACACCAGGTGACATTTGGAAATGTTTCTCACATTCTAACATTGGTATATTTGTGTCACATTGTGATGATGAGGCTATGATCATCACATTGTGACGACGAGGCTAGGGTTTTTTCTTGTCACATTATGGAGTTGGAATAGGTTTGTCACATTATGATAATGATAAATGGTCATTTCATTGTAATGTTGGGCTATGTTTGTCACATTGAAATATTGGGTTCTATACATCATATTAAAACAAAGGGTTATATTCGACACATTATGACATTTGAAAATGTTTCTCGCATTATGACGTCAGTATATTTGTGTCACATTGCAACAATGAGGCTATGTTCATCACATAGGGATGAGAAGGCTATGTTCATCACATTGGGAGGACATGGCTATGTTCATCACATTGTGACGACATGACTATGTTCAACACATTGAACTTAATGTATTGTTAATACATTATCGTTGACATGGTTAATTATTATTGTTGATTAATAATTATTGTATATAGGGTATGTATATATAATATACATACATACCCTTACAGTACCCCTTTTATAATATAGTTAATATGTATATTAATAATAACTAAAACCTCTATATTAATTATGACCATTGTTAATAGCTATTGATAATATTATTAATAATCATTAATATAATAAATTGTTGATATTACATTAATATTTAATATTAATATAATATATAATCACTTCTTAATACAATAATGTATTATTAGTAACCCTTATACAAATTCTAATAGAAATAACTCTACTCCTATTCTTATTGTGGATTGGTGAGACAAATGAATGATCCACATTACATTAACCCCTAATGTGGGCCCATAGTACATGGGTTTTTACTCTCATAAAAAGAGAAAAAAAATTGATTTTTTTTTTTTAACCAAAATATCCTCTACCTCATAAGAGGCAATTTAGTGGAAAATATTAGCACTTGTTTTAATACAAACTCTAATGCAATCACCACCACATACATTTCTACAATTAATTTTTGAATTCAATTTTTATTGAAAATTAAAGAATTAATGTTAACACACACTTCTTCAAATAATTTTAGAATTCACTTTTTATTCAAAATTAAAAGATTAATGTTAAAATTTATTTTCCTTAAAAAGTGACTAGTTTCATATCTTCTTTATAAAATATCAAAATGTATTTCAAAACTTGAAAACTATTTTAAGTGACTACTTTCATATCTTTTTTATAAAATATTAAAATGTATTTCAAAACTTGAAAACTATTTTATTAGAAATATTTCTACCATCACGTACATTTTTGCAATAAATTTTAATTTTTTTTTTATTAAAATAAAAAATTAATATTAAAATTTATTTTTCTTCAAAAATATAACTTTCATATCTCTTTTATAAATATAAAAATATACTAAAAAACTTCAAAACTATTTTATTGGAAATATTTATTTTTAATAATAAACATAGTACATTGAAATTGAAATTTGTTAAATATAGTAAAAACATTTACAATCAAATATTCAATCTATATTTTAATAGATCATTAACTCTGTTTTTTTAATAGATCATCGACTCTACTCGATTCTTTCTCCTAGAACATCTTAGTAAATGATTTAACATTTGAACTCTACATTGCTAATGCAATGTATTTTGATCATTACTTTAGGGTAAGAAATTATTTTAGTGATTTCCGCTTGTTCTTTTATGGAAAGTCACCCTAAGATGACTTCATTCTTGGTTTCTTTCACGCCTACGCTGATTTCAATTTCCCATCGACTTCAATTTTCTTGGTTGCGTTCAAGCCTACATCTTCAATTTTCTGCTCCGGGCATTGGTTTCCACATCGTTGTGCATATTGACACTTCTTTTATCATCAATTGTTTACAAACATT
This sequence comes from Picea glauca, assembly GCA_000966675.3. Classification (NCBI taxonomy): domain Eukaryota; kingdom Viridiplantae; phylum Streptophyta; class Pinopsida; order Pinales; family Pinaceae; genus Picea; species Picea glauca. The sequence continues at coordinate 1,047,859 of JZKD02S1357033.1, read as the reverse complement.
GACATTCTGCACAATAAAACTTTGGCATTACAGATTATAGGTTAATTTAAAATATTACCATACAACTAATCCAATCCCACTTCAAACCTTCAAAGCCTTCTTCATTTCAATAATAAATACATTCCATTTTAATTTGACTTTTCTCTATGAATGGTTGGAATAACGCTTAGTTTAGAAGACTAGATTGGGTTGGTTGAAGATTTGTAGGAGTTGTTGAGATATTCTCTCAACCTCCATAGCTATGTTTGGGGTAAGTTGAATCTGAGTTCAACTATATATGTACTTATGTATGTGTGCAATATGATAAGGTAATTGTGTGTGAATACTGTGTGCCTCTGCTCTCATGGATTTTAACATGGTATCAGAGCCTGGTCTGGCTTGATTCCCTCACTGGAAGGTCAGGAGAATGTGAGAGTTGTAGGTGAGAGTCTTGCTGCATTGCTGTGTGGAGGAGGTCGCTGTTCACGAGATGTGCAATCCGCTGAAATTTGGGAAGGGTGCACGAGAGGAGAGCTCTCAAACTATACGTTGTCAAACTCTGCACGTTCCATTGAAGAGCTGCTGGTTGTTAATCGCACATGAGATAAAACGTTTTGATTGTTATTTTTGTTGATCGCAGGGTCATCACATTTCCATTTTTTTTGGTGATCACTGGAAGACGTCAGGTTGCTGGAGAAGGAGTGAGTTACATCAGTTCAAAAAGTGTGTGAGTTACATTGGTTATCAAATCAGGATATGGGGTTCGCTCGAGAAGCAATAGCGGCTATGATTCAAGTTACAATACTGATTCCGGTTACGGCAGAAGTTTCGGTTGTAACGGTTACTACCCTGGCTCTCGCGAGTATGATCGTAACGCCTACAGCTCAAACTTGGGAGGCGGTGGAGGTTATGAACAGACTAGATCTAGCTATGGAGAATATGTTGGTGGAGGGAATTGGTAATGCAGATTGTTTGATTAGTTTGATTTTATTACCTGATTGTAATGGTTGTTGTACTCTTCATCGCATAAAATAACTGCAGTGAACTTGTGGTGAAAAAAAAAAAAAAAAAATTGATTCTCGTTGATTGCTGAGGAATCCGCGTGAAGGATCTGCTGCTGAACATTTAATTGAAAGATCGTTCCATTTACTACTCGTTCCATTGATTGCAGTCGCCTGATTTGCAATCGATCTTAGCTGGAATTCGGGGATCGCCTTCCCTGTTCATATCCATTGTTGTATAGAGGAGCCGAGAAAGCCACCGTAGAGAACATGCCTTTCTTTTCTGCTGCCTGTATATTGATATATATGTTTAATTATGCGTATTGTGAAAGTATGTGTTGTAATGGCAACAGAATAATTACTAGTGTTAGTATGTGTGGTGTGTGGTGAGTTTAAAGTTTTTTATATATTTATGTGTTTATGTAAAAGAAAGTAGGAACTCTTGTATCTTCATATAAGTTGGCAGCCCCAGTTTCAAGAACAACTATTCTTATTGGAAGTCACATTGTATAATTGAATGTTGAGGACATTCCGTATCGAAACTGCTTTTCTAGACACTGAAGGATAGCCAAAAACAAAAATCCGACAGATGAAGGCAAGTTCATAGAATGCATCAATAATTGACATCTTTTATCACGGATGCCTCGATGAGCCGAGTTGTCAAATTGTCCATTGTACAAGTTCATGAATGATGGTCTGAAGTGTTTATGCTTTAAATGAGTTGAATGGTAAGCTCAAAGAAGAGAAAGAGAAAGAGTGCGGAGGCATCAGAGTGGGTGTAGGAGTTGATGAAGGCCAGACAGACGAAAGTTAAAGTGTTGTAATTTTTTGTAATTGTGATTAAGTATTGTAATTTGTAAAGTAAGCATTAAGGGAGGGTGTTGGAATAATGCTTAGTTTAGAAGACTAGATTGGGTGGTTGAAGATTTGTAGGAGTTGTTGAGATATTCTCTCAACCTCCATAGCTATGTTTGGGGTAAGTTGAATCTGAGTTCAACTATATATGTACGTATGTATGTGTGCAATATGATAAGGTGATTGTGTGTGAATACTGTGTGCCTCTGCTCTTATGGATTTTAACATGAATTTATAAATTTAAAACTTATATCAAATTTATATACAAACTAAAAATAAATTCATACCTTCAGTTAATAAATTCATATTCTTTATTTCTTCATTTAAATAATAAATGCATTCCATTTTAATTTGACTTTTGTCTATGAATTTAAAACTTGTGTCAAAGTTATACACGACGTAAAAATAAATTCATACCCTCCCTTAATAAATTCATAGTCTCTGTTTATATATATGTGAAGTAAATAATCAACCAGTAAAATGCTTTTAAATTATCAGATTTTAATTCTCATCTGTGTTTTTTAAATCCACTCTTTGTTAATATATATGTATATGCGATAATATATATGTATATGTGAAGTAAATAATTAGCGAGTGAATTTATTTATGTGAAGTAAATAATCAACCAATAAATTTATTTACAGTGCTTTTAAATTAACAGATTTTAATTCTCATCTGTTTTTTAAATCCACTCTCTGTTAATATATATGTGAAGTAAATAATCATGGAGTGAATTTATTTAGAGTGATTTTAAATTACCAGATTTTAATTCTCATCTCTATTTTTAAAATTTTAAATTCAAAAAATTCTCTCATCTGTTTTTAATCCACTCTCTGTTAATATATATATGTGAAGTAAATAATCATGGAGTGAATTTATTTAGAGTGATTTTAAATTACCAGATTTTAATTCTCATCTATATTTTTAAAATTTTAAATTCAAAAAATTCTCATCTGTTTTTAAAATCCACTCTCTGTTAATATATATGTGAAGTAAATAATCAGCGAGTGAATTTATTTAGAGTGATTTTAAATAACCAGATTTTAATTCTCATCTATATTTTTTAAATTTTAAATCTAAAAAATAAAAATAAAATGAAAAATAAAATCAATAAGGATTAAATTGAAACCCAAAATATTTAATTCTCATCTATATTTTTTAATTTTAAATCCAAAAAATAATAAATAAAATCAATAAGGATTAAATTGAAACCCAAAATATTTAATTCTCATCTATATTTTTTTATTTTTAAAGCCAAAAAATAATATTTAATTCTCATCTATATTTTTTTAATTTTAAATCCAAAAAATAATGAAAATGAAAAATAAAATCAATAAGAATTAAATTGAAACCCAAAATATTTAATTCTCATCTATATTTTTTAAATTTTAAATCCAAAAAATTAATGAAAGTGAAAAATAAAATCAATAAGAATTAAATGGAAACCCAAAATATTGTTCTTTTTCTTATAAAAGTTTGGTGCATCAATGCAATTTAAATTTCAAAAAATTAATCCAAATTCTTAAAAACATAGTGATAGATTTATTTTCAAATGTTTTTTTAAGCCGCCACACTATAACTTATCTTTTGCATGAATTTTATCTACCATGCCTTATAGGTAAGAAACAAAACTTTAATCGTTATTTTTTTAATTGATTTCAAAACCCTAATTGTTAATTTTTTTTAATTGATTTCAGAATAACAAAACTGTAATCGTTATTTTTTTAATTGATTTCAAAACCCTAATTGTTATTTTTTTTTATTGATTTCATTCATTTCGAAACAAATGTTCAGCGAAATGAATACAGGATAGGGTGGGATTACCATACACGAGCCAACCATAGGCGAGTGATAGATGAAGAAGTTTGATCCAACGAGAGATGAGTGATCCCGCTACAGGACTATCAAGATTCAACAATCTAGACGATTTAGTTTGCATGCATTTTTTCTACTCTACCTTACAGATAAGAAACAAAACGTTAATCGTTATTTTTATAATTGATTTCAAAGCATTTTGAAACAAATGTTCAACTAAATGAATAGAGGACGGGGCAGGCTTACCATACACAGAGAAGAACGCTGCAGCAAGGCTGCAATAGGAGAGTGATAGTTGAAGTCTGATCCAGCTAGAGGTTAGCGATTCCGCAATAGGAATATAAAGGTTCAACAATCCACACGACCGCGACATGACTATCAATATTCAACCATCTAGACGATCTAGTCTGGATGTATATTTTCAATCTAGACGATCTAGCAGCTCTTGCCCTAGCCAGGCATTGCAGGCTGAGTGGAGCTCCAGACATTGCATGCTGAGTGGAGTTGAGTGTTTTTTTAGCAGCTACATAGCTGTCTAACCCGATTCCTCTAATGGTATACTCATCTTCTTCGCCTCAGAGATGAGGTGAAATATGAAACGCTAGCCAACTGATATGAGTGGTATACTGGGAGATGAGGTGAAAAACGTGGCATCACGAGTTAATTTAATGAAACACTAGCCAACTGATACAAATGGTATACTGTAAGATGTGGTGAAAAACGTGGCATCACGAGTTAATTGAATCACCACCAGTTGGCCATGGAACAAAACGTGGCCAACTATGATAACTGTTATCAATAGAAATGAGGCGTGAGGTAGTGAGGTGTGAAGTAGTCTTTAAACGTGGTAATCAGAAGTGATAAGTGTTATCAATGGAACAAAATTTGGCCAAATATGATAACTGTTATCAATAGAAATGAGGCGTGAGGTGTGAAGTAGTCTGGAAATCATAAGGTATTATTTGTTAATTAATTAAAAGTTACAATCATGTATTGAGTCAGTAATTTCTTAATATGATTAAGTAAAAGTGAAAAAGTAAACATGTTAACGTATGCATTCATAAATACAAGGAAGTTATGAATATTAAATCTCATTCATTGATTTGAGTGTAAGACGAAGAATATGACAACATCTTTCATTATTTACCATAAAATTGAAATTTATAATTAAAAGACTGATTAAACCATCAATTCCAATAGAGGGACGCCTATCTAAGTAATAATTCTACAAATACCAAAATATTTCTAATTACATAGATAAATTAAATATATGTTGTCCACAAGTTTTATACCAAAACTTATAGTCACATTACTAAACAAAAATGAAATATACCAGGGATCTTTATGTGAAGAATAATTTATATCGTTGTAGATGTAAAACCTCCCTTTGCACGTCACAACATTCATGTATTTTTTTGATGATATTTTTTTGATGAAGACAATGCAGACACATAAATCTTACATATATTTCTTGATGAAATATCATCCAAAATGGTTAAATAGGGTATATAACATGCTTTAGGAGTATGTTTCCATAGATTTCTTCCATAGATTTTGAGTAGGAGGATGATTTTGATTATGAATTGTCCGAAGAGGAGGAATAAAGCTTCACAAGTTCAGAGTCTTAAATATCTTCCACCACAATATTGAGTTGTGTCCATTTAGTCCAAGAATTAGCAGTGTTGCAGGAGAGATAGCCATTGGTCATATTGGCGAGACCACCTCTGCCCTTCTTCACAGAGGAAAAACGACTTCCATCCCACTCTAATGCCACACCCTCATACTTCCATCTGCATCTCTTAAAGCCACAACTTATTGCCTTACTACTACATGCTTTCATACATTCCAGGTAGAGGAAATGTGATAACATGTCCTTCCTCATATCAAAAGTGCCAAACCCTAATCCACCACCTTCCACTTGAAGGGATTCACGCCTCCCAAATATTGAACATTCAATGTTTTCATAGATGCCACATATATTCATTCCCTCCCTCAGCTACCAATATGCCTTCCTTACCTCCATTGATGGAGATGAATTAGCTGCTTTGTATTGCTCTCCTGTCATGTTTAAGAAACTGAAAGTACCCCGCTCCTCGAAAGCTCCTGCACCAATAGGTCAAATGTATTGAAATTTTACATGGATAGACTATTCACACGCCTTAACAATATGGGAGGGTTTATAATAGTTCTCATTTTAAACATGTGTGAATGAAAGGGTTTATAATAGTTCTCATTTCAAACATTTGTGAAACTTGCCAGCAACAACAAAAATGGCATGAAAGTAATATTGTTTTGTACCTGTCTAGTTGTTCAGCCATGTTTTCTCATGAATTGCATTTGGCGAGCTTGAGAAGATAGTCAAATATTTGGCACGCTTTCACGCCCACCATAGCTTCCCCAGAATGCATATTTGTGCTTCTGCAGTTGTAAAACAATGTTCTTGTCACTTCGTCTTAGGCTCTAGATGATAGTGCAAGGGATGCAAGTATAACTATGAGGATCATAGACGACCCTGCATAGAGATTGAAACAGACTGAAAAACATAACTTAATATTTGTATGTTCTTGTCACTTCGTCTTAGGTTCTAGATGACCAGGTAATAGGCGGTCAATGTCGAGGAAAAAGCTATAGTCCCTCATGAGAGGCATTGACTAATAAGAAACATTATAATACTTAATATTAATACATATATCACACAACTATGTTATATATTAAATAGTTTCATATTAAATAATCTCTTTAACATACATTTTTCTTAATAAAAAAAATTGAAAAAGGTTTACATTCAAGGAACATGATTCTTCAATTATATTTAATTAAATTTAATAAATACAAAATTAACATGAATCCACTATTATATATATCCCCCAAAAACTTAATTTTTATTTCTAAAAAAGAAAGAGTTACAATCCACATGTTTAATTAATTTTAATAAATACAAAATTAACATGAATCCACTATTATATATACCCCCCAAAACTTAATTTTTATTTCTAAAAAAGAAAGAGTTACAATCCACATGTTCCCAGGGAGCTAAAACAAAGAGTTTTACTGATTAAAATATCAATACTCTTCATAACATTAAATGTGGTCATGCACATAAAACATCTATCCTTAATATAAAAAAAACAGAAATTTTAGAATCCAAGGAACTCAATGAACTACAACTTCCCGATGTGGAGCATGCAGATGTTTGGATGAAACTTTTTGTGCAAAGTTTAGATGGAGAATCAAGAAAATGGTTTAGAATTCTACCTCCTAATTCCATTGCTGATATTGATGCACTTTGCTGATATTGATGCACTAGATGATACCTTTTTGAGACACTGGGGAGATAAGAAAGATTAGTTGTATTATATCATTGAGTTTGGTGATTTGAAAAGAAAACACAGAGAATCTATATCTTATTTTACCAAAAGATTTAATAAAATGTATAGTAAAATTCTAGATGAAATCAAAGCCACAGAAACATCAACCAAAATTACTTTTTCCAATGCCTTTGATCTGAGTTTTCTTTGTTGTTGAGAGAAAGAGGGTATGTTACTCTGAGTTTGATGTAGGAAGCAACTATTGAAGTAGAATACAATATACTGGAAACAGAGAAATTGAAATCAAGGGGTGACAGAGACAAGAAAAAACAAATATAATAACGTTCTTCTTCTCATACAACATCTGACTCCAAGATGGATGAAATGGCCAAAATGCTGAAAAACTTGACATCCGAAATGGCCAAGTTGAAGTTGGAAACAAAACAACCTAGAAGGTCTACACATGAAGGAGGACACATAAATCCCAATGAGTTCAGAAGGCCTAACAATATTCCTCAAATTTTTCTCGGAGAAAGGAGAAATCAAGAAGATCAGAAGGTTTTGCCTCCTTTTCAAAATAATGCAGTGGAAGAAGCTCAAGAAATTGATGACACTGAGGAAGATTCCACAGTTCATTTAAATGATACATAATTACCTCCCACTCATCTGACATAACAAGATTATGAGGATTCTCTTATACTGAATTAGTTTGAAGAAGAAGATGCTGAAGAGATTTCCCAAAAAAGAACCTAAAAGAAAAAAGTATGATCTTAGGTCTAGATCAAATGGATCAAAAGTGGATATATCTATTCAAACCAAAAATGCAAATGCTTCAATCAAATCAGGGTTCAGTAAAGAAGGTTCTGGGGTTAAAATTGATCAACAACAAAAACAACATGTCAAGGTTAGCACTACCGAGGTGAAGGAATATGAGAAGCAAGTTTTTTCTTTCAGTTTGGAAAATGAAATCAATAAAATCAAAATCCCCATACCTCTCGTAGAATTGATTAAAACTGATCCGTTTAGAAAATCTGTCCTGAAAGCATTGCAGCCTCTTGTTCATGTCACTTTTTCATATACCATAAATCTTGAGGATGAAAACCATTCCATAACCATTGGGACACATATTGAATATAGGTATGATGCTTCTCCTCCTTTCTACATATCCTTTAACATTCATAAAAAAAATATTGCATAACTGTTCAATGGATTCAGGAGCTTCACACAATGTCATGCCAAAGGTGGTAATGGATGAGTTAGGTTTAGACATCACTAAGCCTTATTTATACCTATATTCATTTGACTCCATAAAGGTTAAATATTTGGGAGTCATTAAAGACATGGTTGTCACTTTATCTCAGTTACCTATGAAAAGTGTGGTGTTGGATGTGATTGTGGTTGATATACCTCCTAAATTTGGGATGTTATTGTCAAGATCATGGGCTAAGAATGTAGGAGGTACACTACAAATGGACCTCAATTATGCTACTATACTTGTGTTTGGTGGAGAGCATCAAAGACTATACAAGGAAGTGAGGATGGCTTACCTGGTGAGTGATCATGAAAATCCTAGCAATCATCATATATATGTTGTTGAATATGATCTTGGTTCTTCCATTTTTCACATTGGTGACCAGATAGTTGAAACATCACTCAGAAAAATTATACCTGCAGCTGAAGAAAATACAAAAAATTCAGTATGGAAGATGTTCTTTGATGGGGCTTGTTTCAAAGAAGGCTTTGGGGCTAGGATTGTTTTTATTTCTCTTTCCAAGGAAGTCATTCCTCTGTCATAAAAATTTGAATTTGATACAACCAACAATATCAGTGAATATTAAGCTCTTCTATTGGGATTGAAAGGTGCTAAAAATATGGGTATTGACAAAATTTTTGGTTTTGGAGATTATGAGCTTATCATCCATTAAATAAAAAATATTTATCAGACCAAACAATAGAGGTTAAAGCAGTATAGAAATGAAGTGTGGGATTTTGTTTATAATTCATTTTTGGCCTTCAACATCACTTTTATACATAGAAACTTGAATCAATAGGCAAATTCTCTAGCACTGGAAGCTAGTAATTTCAGAACTCCAATATTTCCCAATTTAAGATTTGAGATTGAGTTAAGACACAGACCCTCTATACGAGGTAACATAATTTTTTTTGGCAAGTATTTAAATATGATTAGAAAATTAAAAGGTTTTTGGAGACCATTGATGATTTTTCTACTATCTCAATAGACTAGGATAATGAAAATGATGATGTGGAAGTTCATGCTGCTAATATCCTTCAAGACAATATTGTTGGTCATAAAATCATTGAATTTAAAACAAATAATTTTCCAAAGGTCTTGGTTCCCCTTGAGAGATTATTTGACCATAATGATGTTTCGAAAAAGTGTGTTATTCAAACAGAGGAGGTTGAAGTGGTAGATTGTGATATCAGTCCAGATTCAAATCCTAAAATGGTGAAATTATCTAGGAAATTGCCAGGAAAATAGAGAGACATGTATGCAAATTCAAATCCTAAAATGGTGAAATTATCCAGGAAATTGCCAGGAAAACAGAGAGACATGTATGCCAATTTGATGAAACAATTTTCATATGTTTTTTCTTGGTCTTATGAAGACCTTAAGATTTTTTATACATATATTATGTAACATAATATTCCTTTAAATCCTGGATCCAAACCTTTTAAGCATAAATCTAGAAAATTCAATCCATTGTTGCTACCTATAATTGAAAAAGAACTGAAAAGGTTGATGAATGATAAAATTATAGTACCATTGAGATACTCAGAATGGGTAGAAAATTTACTACCTGTCAGGAAAAAGAATAGAGAGATAAGGTTTTGTGTATACTTCAGAAATCTGAATAGGTGTTCTCTAAAGGACAATTATCCATTACCTAAAATGGATCATATTCTAAAAAGAGTGGTAGGGTCCAGAATAATCCCCATGCTTGATGGTTATTTAGGATATAATCAGATATCAATGATGGAAGAAGATAAGAATAAGATAACTTTTACTACTCCCTGGGGCACTTTTATGTATGAAAAGATGCCTTTTGGACTCATGAATGCAGGAGCAATATTTCAGAGAGCTATGGACATCACATTCATTGGTGAGAAATACAAATTTATGGTTATTTATCTTGATGATATTATTTTGTTCTCAACCTATGATGCTGAACACTTGCAACATTTTAAACAGACACTTGAAAAATGCAGGAGGTATGGTATATCATTAAACCCTAAAAAATCTCATTTTTCCATTGAAGAAGGAAAACCATTAAGACATATTGTTTCACTAGAAGGAATCAAGATATATCCTAAAAGGGTAAAGGCCATTCAACAAATAGACATTCAAAGGAATAAGAAGTCTATCCAATCTTCCATAGGTAAAATCAATTTCTTAAGAATATTTATACCAAATTTTGTAGAAATCATCAAGCATATTACTAATATGTTGAAGAAAGATGTAAAAATTAAATGGACACCAGAAGCAAAGGAATCATTTGAAAAGATTAAGCAAGCTTTAATTAAGGCACATGTCCTCATCATCCCTAATTACTCTAAGAAGTTTTTTATTTTTTCATTTGCATCTGAAGACACTATAGTTGTTGTTCTCTTACAAAGAAATGACCAGGGGTATGAACAACCTATCTCCTTCTTTAAGCAGTCTCTTAGGGATTCTGAATTAAAATATGATATTATGGAGAAGCATGCATATGCTTTGATGAAAGATTTAAAATATTTTAGGGTGTATTTCCTACATTATGAAATTACTACATATGTTCCAAATAGTGCAGTTAAGGAAATTTTAGTCCAACCAGATTGTGAAGGAAAAAGGGTGAGATGGATAACTAAAATTATGGAATACAACTTGACCATAAATCCCACTCAGTTAATAAAGGGACAAGGCCTTGCCAAATTGATGATAGAGTCAAATTGTAGAGAAATTGGATTGCACCATTTCTCCAACAAATCAATGAATTCATCATTTCAGGTTGAGGAAACTAGTTCACAAGTCAGGAATAGATATTCTTCTTCACCATAAAGATATTATTTATTTTCTGCTAAATCTTCAGTCTTCTCTTGATTTAGATAAATCCAAGTTCAAATCACTTAAACTGAAATCAGTGAAATATTGCATTATCAATCGAACCTTGTTTTGGAAAGATCCTAATGGAATTTTGTTGAGATGTGTTGATGAGGAAGAAGAAAAGCATATTTTATGTGATTTACATCAGGGAGTTTGTGGGGGACATCACCATTGGAAAGACACTTCTTTCAAAATATTAAGAGCATTCTATTACTGGCATGTTTCATTTTCTGATATATTTTCTCAGGTGAGGGCATGTGAACCATGTCAAAAGTTTGCAGGGAAACATAAAATTATGTCTTTACCTTTAAAACCCATCATTGCTCATGGATCTTTTCAACTGTGGGGCCTAGAATTCATTGGATAAATCCATCCTTAATCTTCTAGAAAACACAAATTTATACTCACAACCACATATTACTTTACCAAGTGTCAAAGAAATCCTAACTCGAAATGCAACATATTTAAGGTAATCATGAATTTCTTGAAGGGCATATTTTTTCTAGATTTGGTTGTCCTAAGAAGATGATTACTGACAATGCTCAAGCCTTCAAATCCAATTCAATGGTTGAATTTTGCAATAAATATAACATCAAATTGGTCCATTCCACTCTTTATTATCCTCAAGGCAACGGGTTAGCATAATCATCCAATAAAAGCCTCATAAGGATTATTAAAAAATTACTCATAGAAAATAAAAGATCATGGGATTCAAAATTAAAATTTTCCCTATGGGCTGATCGGATCAGTACTAAGAAATCCATTGGGACTTCACCTTTCCAAATGGTGTATGGAACATATATTGTTTTCCCAACTCAATTGGGCTTACCTATTCTAAAATTTCTACAAGAGGGGTTAGAAGAGCCCAATGGCATTCAAAGGAGAATTTTCCAAATCACCAAGGTTCAACAAAATAGAGAGAAGTTGGATCAGAAAGTTGTTATTCATTAGAGCAAAGTTAAAGCAACTTTTGATAAAAAGACAAAGACGGATATTTTTCAAGAGGGATATCTTGTATTGAGGTGGGATGCTAGATGAGAGGAAAAATATAAACATGGTAAGTTTGAAAATTTATGGTATGGTCCTTTCAAAGTAGCTAAGGTCATGAACAACAATACCTTTCTCTTACACAATTTGGATGATAGTGAGATTTTGGGAGGCCCAGTAAATGGGAGATTTCTAAAATATTACTTCTTTTAAAAACCAGTCAGAAAATTCAATTTGTATAGTAGGTTTTACTTTTGGTATGTTTAAGATCAAATAAAGACTCCATATACCCAATGAAATTACTTCTCTACAGTTTTGTGGTTTTGATAAAGGATGACAGAGTAGGGAAATAAAGTGGCATAAGAGGGATATGAAGGAATTGGTGAGCAAGTTATAAAAAGTTTCATCACAAAAAATTATCCCCAGAAAGAGCTAGTGTTAGTCCTTAACTTTGTTTTTTACCATTGGACATGTCCTTAATCCATGTTTTACCCATTTTTCATGATTTTTGTTAAACTTTGTTTCTGCCCTTCCTTGGCTTGATAACATGTTTTCATTCTTTTATGCACATTTTAAATGTTTTTAAGTATTTAAAATTTAGGATATGATATAAAATAATTTCCATCACATCACTTGTCCTTTCCCCTCGTTTAAATTTTCAAATTTGTCAAAGTGGAAAGGGCACTACAAGAATAGTGCTATTCTTATTGAACCAGGAGTAATTATAGTTCTACATGCGCCACATTCCCAAGATTGTGTTTTAATGCCCAAAATCATTTCCAGAGGATCTACATATCTATGTATGAACTATATCAGGTCTTGTTTTTCAATGATGACAACTAACTTGAAGGATCGGGTTGTACTCGCCACCTTGATATCAAATCACAATGACCGATTATTATTCCCCATGTATGAAGTCATAATCCATCTATTTTTAGTGTGTCTATTACTCCATGCATACTCTGCAGGTAAATGGATAACTCTCAAACTTCGACAATCCTCAAAAGCTGGTGATCAAAACCTAGATATTCTCATAAACATTCCACATAATTTCATCAATGTCATGGCACCAAAGAAGAGCAAGAAGATAACCAGGTTAGATCCAGAAGGGACTGAATTACTTGAAGCTTTTCCTCAAAGGGCACAAAATTTTAAAGATGCAGGCTGGTTCGATTTCTTCTCAACATTTCAAGGTCATGATGAGTATATTTCCATGATCTTTGCACATAATTTCGATGGCTTTGAAACAGTGGTGGGTACACTCCTCATGCACATGACAGAGCATTCCATAGAAAAAACATGCAAGTTACCAATATACAGAGAGAGATGGTGGAAGAAAGAAACATTAGTAATGGAGTTTGTTAATCAATTTTTGATTCCAGAAAGGAAAAACCTTAATTGGAGCCAAGGAATCCCACATAGTTGGGTGAGAAAATAATGGCACACCGCCATGTTGATCATTCATAGGTACATCACCTACGAAGGTCGTTTTTATATAGTTCACCTTTATCATATTAGATTATTAATCCATGTGAATGGTGAATGTCCTCTCAATATGCCTTATTTCTTATTGAAAAGCCTATCTAATATGTTTAATAGAATTCTGACACATCCTGCAACAACAAAGAAAATTATTTTTCATCAAGGGTCGATTAAAACATTGGTAATATTTGCTTTAAGTGAGGTTCAAAGGTCTTGGGACTGGTTAATTTAGTCGTTAAAACCTAAACAACAAGAACTTGAGTCCAAAACTTCTAAGGAAAAGAAACCTAGAAAAGGTAAAAAATCCTCTCAATCCATTAATGCTTTGGTGAAATAAATCTCCCCTACAACCAGGGTGACTCATGCCACTAAGAGGAAATTACAGACACAATGGAAAATTGAATATTTTCCTAGAGGTAAACCTAATGAGAATATCAGTACAGGTCGAGGAAAAAAATTAAAATTGATAAAGAGATTGATGCCCAAAATGATCCAGACATCAAGGAGGAACCTGATGAACCTGAAGACTATACTACGAGCCCAGTCCAAAGACCAACCAAGGAGAAGAAACGATATACTAGGAAAAAGGTTGCAAAGGGTAATAAAATGAGCACAAAAAAGAAACTTGTATCTAAATACCCTAAACGAATTACTACCAGTGCTGCAAAAAAATTTCAGTTGAACTCAAAAGTTATGTTTCATCCTTCTATCAAGAAGGAAAACCTTATTATCATCTAATACAATTCAAAAGACACTATGAAGGAAGATAAAAAATAGACCCTTGCATCTTCTTCAGACAGGTTAAAGGAGGAATATGAAGAACAAAAACAAAAACATGAGAAAGGAAAAAAAATATCACAGTGTTCAATGAGACCTGTAACTAGGGAAACCACAAGGTCAGTTTGAGTCACTGAATCTACACTCAAAGGAACATATGTAATTGATGATGATAAAAATGATTCCTTTTTAGAGATAAACCAGCTACAAGATGTTCCAGAAACCAGAGAATCAGAAAGCACTGAAGAAAAGGATCTTAGCACTGGGTTGTCCTCAAAATATGAAATTAAATTAAGGAAACCCTAAGCGTCGATAGATTTGAACCTACTTACTCCAGTAGAAGAACATCCAGAATTCAGGATGGAAGCAAGAAAAGAGAAAGACGGGGTAAAAGAGTTGCAGGGTATTATTAGGAAGCTGAAGAAAGAAAATCCCTTTGTAGAGAAATTGAATGAAAAACAATAGGAAATGATACAAGAATTCAAAAGGAAGAGGAAAGAGAAAAAGTCTCTACTAAAGGAGGAACGAGAATCAAATATAAGACTATATTGGAATAATGTGTTGTTTACAACTAAACTAAAATAGAGGGACACCGGAGCTTCTAAAATTATCATACAATGCAATCCCAAGGAAAGTCTACCACAGTTTTTTAATTGCTTGAGACTATTACCAAGATAGTGAGGATGAGCATTTTTGTTAACAATATTTCATTCAAATAGAACTTTTTTGTATCTCGGGTGAACCATCTCAGCAACAGAGTATTCCTCTTTTTGTGGATTCTGTAAAGCTTCATCAAATTGTCATCTAGTCTATATTCAGATTAGTTGTTAAGAAGACTACATTATAGGCATTAGAAATGTTCGTATGAACATTTCTCTCATAGGAAATAGTCAGTTGATATTATCCTATCTTAAATTGTAATCTAAAAAATAGGATCTTGGGAATATTTTTGTGTTTTAAATAGACATTGAAAGGATTGAGGGGAGGCTTGATCAATTGGGGAATCAAGGGATATTTTTTGTAAAGACTCCTCTGTGAGGAAAAGAAAATATTTTCATATTGACACTAAATGGAAAAGGCATTTTTGATGGTAAAAAATTATTTTCATGTTATTATCTGCTTCTTTTTCTTACTTGAATGCATTTTATCTATTGCAAAGCATATGATATCTTGGTTGTGAGTAACACAGTGAAAATTTGTTCATAACTAAGATTTATTTCAAGTACCATGTTCTTACTTCTTAATGATATTTGGGAATGATAAATCTGTGTGTGAGTGGACAAATTGAATACTCATATATATTCCTTTCTTTATTTACTTTTACCATTTGATTTATCAAAGTGTCTGTCATTTACTAAGCCAGTGATATGTTTATTTTCCTTTTTAAATTGAGCCTTATATCTTTATTGTATCCTTGAGCCAACTTTAAACCATTTCTAAATCCTATTCAATTTTTTTTTTATAAAAATGCCATTGCAATAACTTGATGATGCCCTAGCTTGCCCTCTCACAGTCAAGTGCAACTTTAGGGACTAACACCACCAACCATATCCAATCATCGGTCCCATAGTTATTTGGATTAATATTAAACCCAATATATTTGAAGTCATCCCCCAATGCATGAATGGAACAATTTAGCAGAGAGTTAAATAAATGTCAATGAGTACCTTGATGATCGACCAAGTAAATGGTAGATTTCTTCCCATTGATAATCATCCCAGTGGCTTCGCTAAATAGGGACAAAGATTCATTTAGGACAACCATGTCATGTTCTACATAAGAGAAAAAAAAATCAAAATGTCATCCACAAATAATAGGTGGGTAAGATTTACCTCCCACCCAAAGAGAACCCCGAGAAAACCATTTACTATCTTGGCATCATCCAAAGCATGACTTAGGTCGTCCACCACCAAGAGGAACAACTAGGGAGACAAAGGAGAACCCTAGTGGATACCACGACCTGGATGAAAAAAAGGAGAACTCACCCCATTAATAAGAAAAACACAAGTGATAGAGGATATGCATGCCATTATCCATTTAACAAGTGATAAATCAAAACCCACATGTAATAGAAGAAGACAAAGATAAATCCATGAAACCATGTCATATGATTTAGAGAGGTCAATATTGAATAAGGAACACTGACATTTGAGAACTTTAATGGAGTGTATACCTTCCTGTGTTGAGCCTGTGTCTTCATGGATTCATCTTCCTTTTAAAAAACCAAAATTTTCAGCTAAAATCAAAAAGGAAAGAACATGCTTGAGACAATATGCAATGATTTTTGCAGTGATTTCGTAGAGGCAATTGCAGAGGACAATAAACCAAAAATCACTAAATGATGATGGGGAATCTGACTTCAGGATGAGAGAAATAAACATTACATTGATGCAAGGAAGGAGCTTACCCGAAGTCTGCACCTCTTATACAACCTATAATAGATCAACACCCAACAGATCAAAGAACTGAATGAAAAATTCAATCATCCAGCCATCTGGCCTAGGATTTTTCTCTTTTTTGAAAGAGGATACAATCACCCAAAATTATTATAAAGAGAATTCTCTTAATAAGTTAGTGTTGTCTTCTTGTGATATAATATGAGGTAAGAAGGAAAGTTGTTTTAGAATAGAATCCATCTTTATCTGTTTTGATTCTTTAAATAAACCATTAAAATGGTCCGCCCCCAACACCTCCAATTTTTTAAACCCACGAACATGATTACCTTGAGAGTCCTCAAGTTCCCATATATAGCTCTTGATCCTCCTGTAATTTGCAAAGTTCTGAAAGAACTTTATGTTCTAGTCGCCATCCTTCAACCATAGTGCACTAATTTTAAGGTGCCACTTCTGCTCCTGCTCTAGAAGTATGGAGTGATGACGAGCTTCAAGTTTCCTACACTCTTCTATAACCTACAAGCCCCCCTTAACAATCTGAAGTGATTCATAGATGATATCTAATTCCTCCTCAAATGTCCTAATAGATTTATCCTTGGACCTCCTTCTCTCTATGGCCCATGTTGAGACCAATCCCTTTGATTTCTTTAAATTTGAAACAAAATGATGACTTGGAGAAGAATCATCACCCCTATGAAACTGGTGCCAATTGATTTTAAATAGGGATTGAAACTCCTCCAGATTTATCCAAGAGGAGTTGATCTTGAACGAAGAACTAAGCCTCTCATCCAAGAAATCTAGCTTTGAAAAGATGGGAAAATAATCAAAAGCATGAGTTTGGCCAACCCATGATCTAAACATTCCAACAGACTCAATAATGTTATGATGGATCAAGAAATGATCCAAGTTCTTTGCAATGGAATCCTCGCCACATCCATTGTTACTCCACATGGGTTTTAACTTTATAGATTCCACATCAACCCACCCCTATCTTTCAAATATTTCAATAAAAAAGGATTCCAAATTGTCTTCATGAGTTTTTGGGCCCCAAATTTTTGACCTGCTAACAATAAAATTGAGATCACCAACAATGAGAAGAAAAATTTTCTTGAGACACTACATTTCAAAAAGCCTTGACCAAAACCTCTCATTTTCGTCATATGGACCATGTAAATAGAGGACCACAAAGATATGATCCAACTCCATGCTAAATATTTTGGTCAGGATACCTAAGCATATAGAAAATGAGATAAGTAACTTACATTTCATAGACCATCTAGTAACTAAGCATTCTGAGTGACCCACAAATTTCACCCCTACAAACTCCCACCCAGGAAAGAGTTTAACCAACTCATAAATAAATGAATGACAAACCCCCATGGATTCTTGGATCATTAAAATATCTGGATGATTGATATCAACAGTGAGGTGAATGGATAATTTTTTGGCCCTCCCTCCAAGGCCTTGAGTATTGACAGAGGAGAATTTCATGGAGGCTCACCAAATGGAGTTTTTCCTTCTTTGAGAACCCTAGAAATGAGTCATTGTATACCATGAGATACCTCACAAGAGAATCTCTCTTGTGCATGCTTAATTTCCAACTAACAACTAGCTTGACCAAGGTTGAAATATTTAATAACATCTATCCCTAAACCACCCAAAATAGAAGGTGCCTGAGAATACTCCATGTATTTGAGAATATAGGGATCCAAACTTGAATATTTGGACATATAACCAGAAGAAGAAGAAGCACGAGTGATAGAATCCAAATAGGAAGAGAATTTTGAGTCCTTTCCTAGCTAAACAAAATGGAAACCCTAGGAAATACCTAATAAACTTTCCAAAGTAAGCACTGGACTACTAGGAGGAAAAGGATCACACACAACAATTTTCTCAAGGATGCAACACTCACTATGAGAAAGTGTAGAAGAGAGAATGGGAGGAACAATGTTACTAAACATACCGGAGATATCATTTGAAGGAACAAATTTTTCCCATGTGGATTTGATCTTCCTCCATGGAGAGGATTAAAAATCAATGTCATCTCCAAATACTTCAATCTTCACTCTATCCTCGTCCTTTGACTCCTTCGCTACATCTACAATTATTGAAGGTTCTTCACCATGAGAATTTATAGCCCCCACATTTTGTTCCAATGCTTGACCCATTGACCGTGACCTCTTAGATTTGAAAGAGCCATGAAAATTTCCTAGGATTGGCGGTGACACTACCTTCTAATTCTACACACTACCCTCATGCACCTTCAAATCCAAGCGAGAGACCACGTGAAATTTTTTCTGGAAATCCAAGGCACATTATGCCAAAATGTGGCCCAATTCATGACAACAAGAGTATCAGAATGGAACATTTAGATATTCCATAACATGTGTAAGGTCCTATCACCCCACACGAAGTCCAACGATTCATATAACCCCTTCCTCGGATCTAATGCCACCAAAAATTGTGCCACAGAGAAATGAAAACTGGATTTATAACTTTGATCGGTAATAATAAATGAGCATAAGTATTCCCCGATATCCTGTAGACCCTCATCCATCCATGATTCCATAGGAAAATTAGGCAAATTTACCCAGGTTGGAAAAATAGACATAGCCTCTTCCTTGGCATCGAAAATAGGATGCCAAAAATTTCCGCACAACAAATGTCAATCAATATACCACCTTTCAGCTAGAATCGACAATGAATTTTCCTTGCTATTAAAATAAAACCCAAACCATCCACGATATAAAAGATGAAAAACTGGAGTATAACCCAAACGAGGATTCCAGAAAACGTCCATCCAATCTGTTATAGAGATTACTGAAAAACATCCACCACTGAACTTACCAACCAACACATGACCCTCCAGTTTCAGAATCTGGGTGACCTTGATGTCCTTACCGACCATCAAGGCTATGACACCCCCCCAATATATCACCACTCATTTGTGTCTTCACGAAGGCGAGAGACCCAAATCTAGACCACCAACTTGGAGTTTATCAATACATAGATTATTTCCTATGAAACCCCACACCTCATCACCCCTAAGTGCTAGTTCTAATCCAAAAATCACATGAGAATGAGGTGGTTGGGAAGAAAAAAAATGAATATATGAAATGACACCAACTTTGATAGTCTCCTCAAACAATAAATTTTCCTGACACTCGAGAGTTATGACGATCCTCTTGGTTCCACCATCCAGTGTTCACCAAGGTGAGATCATGACCGTTCATTTTCCTCAATATCCACTCCCTATACTTCATCAATGATCCTACAATTAATGGTCTGGCCTCTTTTATAGATGTGGCGGGACACATACACATTGATGTGGTGTTGCCAATGTGGCATCCAGAATATGAATTTCTACAAAAGCCCATTTTTTAGAATCTCTAGATTTCCATATTTTTTTCACCTAACTACCCAGTTGAGGGTTCCAATAAGTCATGGTTCCATTCATCGAGGTTCCAATATCCATGATTTTGGAAAAGGTCGACTTCTTTGAAATTCCAAATTTTCGATAACCCGGATATAGGTTTCCACATCAATGTTCCAACATCCGAGAGTATGAATGCAAATAAACTCTGGATATCTGTGATTTCGATAACCCCTTTATTGGTGCCACATATAAGCTAAGATAACCCCTTGATTGATTCCTACTGATTAACTTTTACTAGCAACAATAATTTCAAAGTTAGAACTTATAAAATGGACTATCGTATACAAATTATTGTAATATTGCTTTCTATAAAATAATTTACTACGTCTCACTCTAAGTACACCCAAAGATTATAAGAAATTTAAGGTGTAATCTTAGATATCATTACAAAATAGTTTCATTCTTCATTATCTTTTAGACCTCCCCTTTTGACACCCTAGCCTTTGTATCTATTGTTTTCATATTTGTTTTGTTTTGAGGATTGCGATGTGGAGTTGTTGATTTAATTTGATGCAAATGCTTGAGGAGTTTTATTTTATGCACATAGACATTATTGTGTCCAACCTCATGACAAGAAATGTTTGTAGCTATGTCCTTGTCTTGATTTAGAGAAAATAAATATGCATTAAGTAATATTTGGTAGGAGTGAAATCTATAAAAAAAAACAACTCGCACTCTAATGATAACAATACTCTATTTGCTAATTGTATGGACTCAATGCTTTAGTTTCTCTTTTAGTTCTTATTTTTTTTTTTCTTGTTCTAATTTTTATTGTGCAAATTATTCATATCACACTAGAAATTTATTTTGACATTGTCGTGGTTATTAATTTGTGATTCCATTAGATTGATATTCTTTAACAAATCTTTAACATCATTATCAAATATTTTAATTTTTTTATCTTTGAAAATATATGCTTCTTGTTTATAAGTAAACCAACAATTTTCATATTTTCATGACACTATCTTTCTACTTGAAGAATTGGAAGCTCAAAAACATATCAATCAAAAGCAGGTAAAAACAATACACATATTTGACATTGCCTACAAATTCATAAATTTTATACACCTCCATTTTTCAGGGAATAGTGTATGTTGTTTCTTGAATTTTTAATATGTTTTCTTTACATCTTGGTTGAAGAAAGTATGGATAACACATTGCTTGATCTCATCATTTTTCCATTGTATTGATAATTTCTAAAACGAAACACTTGCATTCATAAAATCATCCAGTCCCTCATTTATTAAGTAATTCTGAGTTATGCCAATCTACTGGGCTGATGCAAGTGAAATAAAAATTATGGATAATTCCTACTAAGGGAACCCTAGATTCACATAAAATATATACCCATTTCCAATAATAACATGCATGAATGATGGTCCTTACTCATTGTCAATTACTTATTAGGAAAAGAAAACTAGAATCTTACATTATGCCATAAAGTTCTCAACATTCGAGCACTATATGCATATTATAACTCCTATTTCTAGAATTTTTAAGTAAACTTAAATCAAAAGATGAAATAAGTAACTCTAAAGTCTGGCATTGTTGTTTGCCAATAGGGTTGTTGTATCAAAATGAAAACTTTGGAAAAATCCTTTTAATAAAGGAAGTATAACATGTTACATACAATTCATCCATATGAGGTGTGAGGGAGTAAAGCCCTTGACATACTACCATTTTTCAACCATGATGGTTGCCACATGGCAGTGGATGATGGCATGGGATAGGAAACCCATGCACATAAAGGATGACATACTACCCATTATCAGAACATTTCACACATATATCGAGTGAGGGGAAAACAAGCCAATGAGGAGTTTGAAGCTTCTAAAGCTAGAGGGGATATTGCCATTCTCACATTTTGTAATGAGGAATCTTGTACATAAGAGGGGGTCGTTATTTATAATGAAAATGATGGTGGGATGGTTGCTTTTATGGTTTCTTCCTCTCATGATAGTTCGTCATAGCCATACAATGGCCTCTCTAGTGACATCTAAGTTGCATGGTAGGCAAAGAAGGCCAAAGTAGGTAAAGCAAGAGACCATGGAGTATAGAGTCACAATTCTTATCTATGTATGGAGTATGGAGTATAGAGTCCCATCATTTTCATTATAAATAACGACCCCCTATTGGGCTATTTCGCCTCGCTCAAATTGGGCTATTTCTCCTCGCTCAAATTGGGCTAAGGATAGGTAGATGAAATCTCAAGGTGAATGCATCTGCAACCCTTTATTACGTCGTTGTCCTTGATCTTGTTAGATGACCTAAACTGAACTGTCTAGGTGTATTTCTTAACCTCCCCCATAAGGCAGATGAAATCTCGAGGTGAATGCATCTACGACCCTTGATTACATCATCGTCCCTGATCTTGTTAGACGACCTAAACTGAACCATCTAGGTGTATTTGTTAACCTCCCATAAGGAAAATGGAATCTCAAGGTGAATGCATATACAACCCTTGATTACGTCATTGTCGTTGATCTTGTTAGATGACCTAAACTGAATCATCTGGGTGTATTTCTCAACATCCCCCATAAAGCAGATGGAATCTCGAGGTGAATGCTTCTATGACCCTTGATTACGAATTCGTCCTTGATCTTGATAGACGACCTAAACTAAACTGTCTAGGTGTATTTCTTAACCTCCCATAAGGCAGATGGAATATCGAGGTGAATGCATCTGCAACCCTTGATTACGTCGTTGTCCTTGATCTTGTTAGACAACCTAAAATGAACTGTCTAGGTGTATTTCTTAACCTCCCCCATAAGGTAGATGGAATCTCGAGGTGAATGCATTTGCGACCCTTGATTACGTCGTCATCCTTGATCTTGTTAGACGACCTAAATTGAATCGTCTAGGTGTATTTCTTAACCTCCCATAAGGAAGATGGAATATCGAGGTGAATGCATCTGCGACCCTTGATTACATTGTTGTCCTTGATCTTTTTAAACGACCTAAACTGATCTTCTAGGTGTATTTATTAACCTCCCATAAAATCATATATTTTGAATGTGCAATGTTATGAACCAGCTTATGAGAAGCAAGCCCAACATGGCTAATACAATGCCTATAATCTCATCAGAACTGCTCCAATGGTGGGAAAGCGATTGGATGAGCGATTACCTTTTCCGATTGATAGAAGGATCCGCCGTTCGATCTGTTCGCATCTCAATATGCACAAATTTCATCCAATGGGACCGTTATCTAAGACTAAAGATGCACCTAAGCAGGTTCATAGCATTGCACAAGCAAACCTACTTGGGCACCTCTTTAGTTTTAGCTAACAGTCCCATTAACTTAAATTCATGCATATTGAGTTGCGAATAGATCGACTGACAGATCCTTCTATCAACCGGAAAAGGTAGTCGCTCGTCCAATCCCTTTCCCACCATTGGAGCAGTTTCGATGAGATTTTAGGCATTGCATCATCCATGTTGGGCTTGTTTCTCATAAGCCGGTTCACAACATTGCACATCCAAAATATATGTTTTTATGGGAGGTTAAGAAATACACCTAGACGGTTCAGTTTAGGTTGTCTAACAAGATCAAGGACAACGACATAATCAAGGGTCACAGATGAATTCACCTCGAGATTCCATCTTCCTTATGGGAGGTTAAGAAATACACATAGATGGTTCAATTTAGGTCATCTAACAAGATCAAGGAAGATGATGTAATCAAGGGTCGCAGATGCATTCACCTCAATATTCCATCTGCCTTATGGGGGATATTAAGAATACACATAGACGGTTCATTTTAGGTCACCTAAAAAGATCAAGGTCAATGATGTAATCAAGGGTCGCAGATGCATTCACCTCGAGATTCCATTTGCCTTATGGGAGGTTAAGAAATACACCTAGACGGTTCAGTTTAGGTCATCTAACAAGATCAAGGACAACGACGTAATCAAGGGTCACAGATGCAGTCACCTCGATATTCCATCTGCCTTATGGGGGAGGTTAAGAAATACACCTAGACGGTTCAGTTTAGGTCATCTAACAAGATCAAGGAAAATGACGTAATCAAGGATTGTAGATGCATTCACCTCGATATTCCATCTTCCTTATGTGAGGTTAAGAAATACACCTAGATGGTTTATTTTAGGTCATCTAACAATATCAAGGATGAAGACGTAATCAAGGGTCGTAGATCCATTCACCTCGATAATTCATCTGCCTTATGGGGGAGGTTAAGAAATAAACCTAGACGATTTTGTTTAGGTCATCTAACAAGATCAAGGATGATGATGTAATCAAGGGTCGTAGATGCATTCACCTCGAGATTCCATCTACCTAGCCTTAGCCCAATTTGAGCGAGGAGAAATAGCCTAAGAGGGGGTCATTATTTATAATGAAAATGATGGGACTCTATAATCCATACTCCATACATAGATCAAAATTGGGACTCTATACTCCATGGTCTCTTGCTTTACCTACTTTGGCCTTCTTTGCCTACAATGCAACTTAGATGCGACCAGAGAGGCCATCGTATGGCTATGAAGAATTTTCATGAGAGGAAGAAACCATAAAAACAACCATCCCACCATCATTTTCATTATAAATAACGGCCCCCTCTTATGTACAAGCTTTACAAAATGTGGGAATGACAATATCCCCTCTAGTTTTGGAAGCTTCAAACTCCTCTTTGTCTTGTTTTCCCCTCACTCGACATATGTGTGAAATGTTTTACTAATGGGTTGTATTCCATCCTTTATGTGCATGGGTTTCCTATTCCATGCCATCATCCACTTCCATGTGGGAACGATCATGGTTGAAAAATGGTGGTATGTTAAGGGATTTACTCCCTCACACCTCATATGGATGAATTGTATGTAACATGTTATACTTCCTTTCTTAAATGGATTTTTCCAAAGTTTTCATTTTGATACAAAAACCCTATTGGCCAACAACAATGTCGGACTTTAGAGTTACTTATTTCATGTTTTGATTTAAGTTTACTTGAAAATTCTAGAAATAGGGGTTATAATATGCATATAGTGCTTGAATGTCGAGAACTTTATGGCATAATGTAAGATTCTAGTTTTCTTTTTCTAATAAGTAATTTACAATGAGTAAGGATCATCATTCATGCATGTTATTATTGGAAATGGGTATATATTTTATGTGCATCTAGGGTTCCCTTAGTAGGAATGATCCATAATTGTGATTTCACTTGCATCAACCCAGTAGATTTGCATAACTGGGAATTACTTAAGAAATAAGGGACTGAATGATTTTATGAATGCAAGTGTTTCAATTTAGAAATTAGCAAGACAATAGAAAAATGATGAGATCAAGCAATGTGTAATCCATACTTTCTTCAACCAAGATGTAAAGAAACCATATTAAAATTTCAAGAAACAACATACACTATTCCCTGAAAAATGGAGGTGTATAAAACTTATGAATTTGTAGGCAATGTCAAATAAGTGTGTTGTCTTTTCCTGTTTTTGATTGATATGTTTTTGACCTTCCAAATCTTCAATTAGAAAGATAGTGTCATGAAAATATGAAAATTGTTGGTTTATTTATAAACAAGAAGCATATATTTTCAAAGACAAAAAATTAAAATATTTGATAATGATGTTAAAGATTTGTTAAATAAGATCAATATAATGGAATCACAAATTAATAACCACGACTATGTCAAAATAAATTTCTAGTGTGAAATGAATAATTTTCACAATAAAATTATAGAACAAGAAAAAACAAATAAGAACTAAAAGAGAAACTAAAGCATTGAGTCCATGTAATTAGAAAATAGAATATTGTTATCATTAGAGTGCGAGTTGTTTTTTTTTATAGATTTCACTCATACCAAATATTACTTAATGCATATTCCTTTTCTCTAAATCAAGACAAGGACATAGCTACAAAAATTTCTTGTCATGAGGTTGGACACAATAACATCTATGCACATAAAATTAAACTCCTCAAGCATTTGCATCAAATTGAATCAACAACTCCACATCACAATCCTCAAAACAAAACAAATATGAAAACATTAAATACAAAGGCTAGGGTGTCAAAAGGGGAGGTCTAAAAGATAATGAAGAATGAAATTATTTTGTAATGATCTCTAAGATTAGCACCTTAAATTCCTTATAATTTTTGGGCATACTTAGAGTGAGACATAGTAAATTATTTTATAGAAAGTAATATTACAATAATTTGTATACGATAGTCCATTTTATAAGTTCTAACTTTGAAATTATTGTTGCTAGTAAAAGTTAATCAGTAGGAATCAATCAAGGGGTTATCTTAGCTTATATGTGGCATCAATAAAGGGGTTTTAGAAATCACAAATATCCAGAGTTTCTTTGCATTCATACTCTCGGATGTTGGAACGTTGATGTGGAACCCTGTATCCGGGTTATAGGAAATTTGGAATTTCAAAGAAGTCAACATTTTCCAAAATCCTGGATGTTGGAACCTCGACGAATGGAACCATGACTTATTGGAACCCTCAACTGGGTAGCGGGCTGGAAAAAATATGGACATCTATAGATTCTCAAAAATGGGCTTTTGTAGAAATTCATATTCTGTATGCCTTGTTGGCAACACCACATCAACGTGTATGTGTCTTGCCACATCTGTAAATGAGGCCATTGCATTAATTGCAGGATCATTGATGAAGTATGGGGATCAACAGATCTTGAGGAAAATGAACGCTCATGATCTCACCTTGGTGAACATTGGATGGTGGAATTGGGAGGTGGAACCAAGGCCCTCTGGAAATACAGAATCCCAAAGTTCTTAAAAAATGTGGTTTATTGAAAAAGGTTGGATGTCGGACGATGAAACCTAGAAGGAGGAACTGTGAAACGGTGAAATTTTGCAAGTGAAATAAAAAAATAGAAATTTCAAATTCCGAGGAACTCAATGAACTACAACTTCCTAAATGGAGATAACCTCACCATCCAAGAGTTCCTTCAATATCAAGAAAAAATTTAGAAAGTTGAGAACTTCTTTGGAAAGTTTGTGTACTATTGAATTCCTTTCATGAAAATAATGTTGGAAGGATATAGAGGAAAGAATGGTATAAAGAAGCATTAACCTCTATCCCAAGACTTGTAGATTGGTGTTTTCAATGAAATATTTCTCGGCCATCCAAATAATGGAAAGTTTTGAATCCCCTAAAACATGGAGCTCCGTAATAACTATGTCTGAAGTGCACTTGAGCAAGTGAAACAAAGCCAAAAATTCTACCTTATTGTTAGTGGCTTCTCCCATATTTAGCTTACCTATTATAAAATGTGAATTAGATAAGTGGATCTCAAACCACGCACCAAACACATGAGTTTTCCCCTAAAACTCACCATAAAAAAAACCTAGGGAACATTTTGAATGATATCGACCGGCCTCAAGATTCTTGGATTTTTAACTAATTTGGAAACAATATAAGGAGGGAATAAAGACAATATCTTCTAAGATGTTTTGTGGGAAGGAGATTCTATGTCATTGAATCTGTTATCATTGCAATCTATCCAAATACCCCATGCAACTAATAGGAAAACACCTAGAATGACTTCAAAAGATTATCTTGAGAGAAATCCTAAAAATTATCAATCAACGTGTTAAGGGTCCATAGAGAATTTACCTTCAAATGGGTTCCAATTTCCCTCCAAACCTCTCTTGAGAAGTCACATTCCAAAAACAAATGTGAGGATATTTCATTAAAATGCTTACAAAGATAACAATAGCCATGACCTTGTTTCTCCCTATGCTAAATTATCTCCCATGTTAACACTCTATTCTGAAGAATGAGATAGAAAAATAGCTTAGACTTTAATGACCATTTCAATATCCACAAATGTTTGTACCACTAACACGAGTCACCACCATCACCTTGAAATAAATCTTGATACCCCAATTTCATTGAGTATCTTCCTCTCACATTTGGGAAATTCCAAACTAGCTCATCCTCTTCCTTCGTTAAATGCACATATGCTAGTCTAAGAGAATATCTAAATTGAGACCATTCTTCTGACCAATTGTTTGTCAACCCAATCTCCTCTATTGATATCCAATTTTGTTGCCAAATAGTTGATAGCGTAGGATTTATGATACGGTTGGGAGTGAAAATCCCAAACTCTCACAATCAATCCACTAATGGCCCTGAAAGGAAAGATTGATCACCACACCCAACCATGGAATCAACTCCAATCTGAACCAAATGTTAGGGTACTAACCCGCACATAGGTAGAACAATATATTTAGATTTAATAAAGGTCAATATTAATAAGGCCTTGCAATAAAATAGAATAAGTCGAATGTAAGAAGACCTAATAGAAGCTTCCACTTCTAGAAGGATCTTCCTCTAGATGCTTCTTTTGATAGAAATATTTAGTATAAATAGGAGTCGAGGGTATGAGAGCCCTAGCTTAGATATTATTGTAATAGAGCTCTTCTCGACTAGAGGTTTCCCCCTCAAAGAGGCTTGTGAACATTGCTCTCAGAATCAAAGTGCTATTTCTATTGTTATTCTTATATCATTTCAGTGTTATTGAGGTGATTGTTCTGGTTATATTGTTGTTATTCTGCCATTTCTATCATTTTATTTTTGTTTTGCATACTTTTTATATCTGGTATATTACAAGTAGTATCAGAGCACTTTCCTCGGCATAAATTGTGGGTTAAATGTTTTCAAGGTAGAGACATATTCCAGTGTCTTTAAGCCACAAAGATCTGTCATTACGTGCATAAACCCACGGTTGAGGGATTCATACATGTAGGAAATAAAAGTGGTACTTAAGCGCACATCTGTTGGCCACCCTTATAACCCCTGTTGGTACCCCTTCGAGTGGTAGCACATCAGACAACACATGTGTATGTATTGACCTAGATTACCTGAAGCCCTCTTTAGATAAATCGATCAGTCACCTGACTGCTATAGTGACACCAAGAACAACACTCGGGAAGATACTCTCTAGTACCTGGGTAATCAGGTAGTACGATTAAGGGCATGGTCTAGCCTCCTTAGTTAGTGCCCTGAGATATTGGTCCAAGTACTACTGTTGGACCCCACACGTATATCAAAGAGCTATAGCACAGGGAAAACCCTTGTCTGTAGAACCTTTGAATACCTAACCCTTGGGGACAAAAACATAAACAAATTAAAATAAACAAGATCTATTGTCGCACAACTGTGTTTGGGTTGCCAAATCACTACACATTTCTTCTTGGTTAAGCATTTGGGCATTTCATCACTGCAGTATTCTTCAGACCAGAGTCTGGAAATTTTTGCACCATTATTTGAGACCTATTCCATTGGATTCATTTCTTCGCCCTTATCACAATCATACATATCATTTTTGAGAAATTTTTTTGACCCCACCCACCCCATTTCAGTTCCCTCGTCCTCATGGCCCATACCCATAGCCAAGACTAGGAAGCTTGCTTCAATACCTTGCAATCTAATTTCACCGAGACCCAACAAGAAGTGAAACAACTCAGTGCCAATGTTACCGCCATAAATACAACCATGCAGTCCTCAATGGAGGAAATCAAACAAGACTTGACTGCCCAACTTGAATCTGTTGTTTTGATGCTCTGCACCAAGCTGCATATCCCTACATATAACCCTTTATCTGATCCACCTCCACATACTAAAGCTAAAAATTCCTTTCATTCCCATAAATTTCAGCACCATCACTTTCAATGTGGCCTACGCCTCCCGCGGGTGGATGTGACCAAATTAGATGGCTCAGATCCCACTGGTTGGGTAACCCAAATGGAACATTATTTCTCTTTATACGACATTACAGATGACTTGGCCAAACTCCGGTATGGTGTTCTCCATAAAGATAAAGAACGTTGGCAATGGTGGCAATGGATAAAAACTTCTCGTCAAGGGTATATTGCTTGGACACACTTTGTGGCAGAGCTTTATGAATTCTTTGAAACTGACACCAACCATTTGGGTCGTTCGACAAAGTTGAAACAATCAGGAATAGTGGAAGACTTTATAGCTACCTTTGAGCACTTGGATTTTCGGACAGAGGGCATGTCTGATGCCTTTTTCCGAGAGTGTTTTATCAGTGGCCTCAAGGATGAGATTCGGGCCCATGTCCTCATGGCTCAGCTTCAAATTTGGGTGGAGGCTACTAAAATAGATAAAGAAGCACAATAGGTTATATCTTCTACTAAACCAATAAATCCCACTACTCCCTCCGCTCCACTAAAGATCCAAAAATTGACCAGGGTTGAAATGGATGAACGCCAACTCAAAGGCCTTTGTTATAATTGTGATGAAAAATATTTCCTGGGCCACAAGTGTAAGGAACAAAAGATTTTTATGGCCATCTCAAAAGGAAATTTCGGAAGAGGATGTTGAAACTCCCCTTGTGTCCAAGTCACCTAAAACCACTGACATAACCCCTCCCTCAGACCCTCTCGAAGTAGAACCGATCATTTCCCTCAATGCTCTCACTAGCTTCTTCGCTCCCCAAACCCTCAAGATAATCAGTTACATCAAGCATAAGAAGGTCATCATTCTGGTTGATAGTGGAAGCACCCATAATTTTATTCATCATCGCATTGCCCAAGAAACTCATTGCTACATCCATGTCGTCAATAATTTCCAAATCATGATTGCCAATGGTGGCTCCATGAAATGTGGAGGGTGTTGTGAAAATTTTGTTGGACAACTGAGAGGGGGGGTGAATCAATTGTTACCATGATTAAACAATTATGCTTCTTTTAAAATTTTTACAAGGCACTCAATGATGATCACAATAATACAGAGAAATAAACAATGGCACATTTAGCATCAGTCACATATATGAGAAACATAGAGACAAATATTTCCCGAGGAAACCCATACAGGGTAAAAACCTCTTCTTCTTTATATGATAAGTATTACTTACATTCTTTATATTATCATACATATGATCACCAACTCATTGTGAAGCTACAACCTCTGTTTTTGCAAGCTGCAACTTGTTGAGAGCACCAACTCTCTGTTTTCTCTAGCACCCACTAGAAGGAAGCACCAACTCCCTGGTTTCTCTTGCACCAACTAGAAGGAAGCACCAACTCCCTGGTTTCTCTAGCACCAACTAGAAAAAAGCTACAACTCCCTATGTTCAAGCACCCACTTGAACCTCTGAGGACACCAGTCCTCCCTAGCACCTCCCTACCACCCTGGATTATCAATATGTGTTACTAAAACTTATTACAGTGATATAATATTTAACAACAACTTATCAGTCTCATCACTGTTCTGCAAGATTTTCGCTGCTCTATCTGCCTCATAGTCTTCCTGCACGCATCCCTTGCACTTTTCGTTCTTCTATCTTTTGTAATTTATGCACCATTCCTCTTCAATGCACCATTTGTCTTTTGTTCCTCCCAGCTGCTGCACTCCACCTTCTTCTTTGCACATGCATCACACCCAACAACAACAACACCAATATCTTCTTTGTTCCATATTCTTATACTCACTGTGCATCTTGTGCATGCCATGTGTCTCATGGTTCTGCATCCTCTGCATGTCGAGTGCTCTGTCTGTTCATCATGGAAACTTGTCATCTTCTCTAGCGGTTTGCCCACTCGTTCAACATCACTAGATGTCATGCTGATATTATAGGAACCGTCTCAACTTCTGCTTCTTGGCCTTCTTTGGTTAATTTATCAATTGCCTTTTTAAACCAATCTTCAATGTAATTTATCATTGGTGCAACATTTATTTCATGCTTGATTTTAATATTGAACAATTGTCCTTCCAAGTCTCTTAAGTCATGAGAAATACCATGTATCTCCTCCTCAATATATTGATTTTTCATAGAATAATCAACCAACCAATTGTCTATTTCTTCTTCGTCTTCTATGGCATAGTTGAGCTTATACTTTCTGCTTTAGTTACAGACTTCAACACTCATCCACTTGTCAGTCCCTCTAAGAATCATCTTCATTCACTGGAAGAATCTTGGAGACCCTTCAACTCCTCTGGAGATCACACAGAGGTTTCTTCGAATCCTCTGGCAGAGACCATCAATGGTTTCTATTAGTTAGACTGTGAGGAGCAACATTAGCCCTCCGATCGTGCCCATAATCACCTGCACCATTGGATTGACTTCATGTGATCTTGCGTTTATTTCGCCAATTCACATTTCGGTATTTTGGGATCCCCAGGGTAAAGATTTGTTACACTCCATGTCCTGATCCCCGAAACTCCGGAAAAAGGAGCTTGTCTATACTAGCTCCTTCCCCCATGGGACCATAGGCGGTCACCTGTGCCTAGTTCAAAATTGTATATCACAATTTCACATTTCGGTATTTCGGCGTTTCTGTGGTGAAGTGTTCTTGACACCTCCAAGTTCCGGTATCCGAAACTCCGAAATGGAGTCAGATCAATGGTTCATACTCCTGAGTTTCTCTTTTTAGCGAATCGACATTTCATGACTTCAGGTTTCTTGATTTTGGGATTTTTCCCTTTCGAGTCATCGTGACTCCAGTATTATCAAATTCATGATCACAAAATCTCCAAAATTTTCTCATATCCATCATAATTAAAGTAAATATTTTTTATCACATAAAATAAAAGAAGATGGTTTGCACACATAAGAGAACTTTAATAGAGTAAACACATGGGGAGATTAAATAAAGATAATGATAGATCAATCTCAAATATTTTATACTCAAAACTCGGAGTTATAAAATACAATCAAAATTGATCCAGAAATAGTTCTCTTGGGATTTCTGAAAAAATATAAATTTTGTTACAAAACCTTGAAATTTAAATACGTTTGTCCTTAGGACTGGGATTGGGGATCCTGCGGACCATAAATAAAATATAAACAATAAGTAATTTATGGAAAGAATATGGTGGGCGATGATAGAGTAGCAAGACTTGAAAGAAGACAGGGAGAAGTTATTAGATTTCGGTTAAACCTTTCTAGTCAAAGAAACAGAGTAACTGGATGAAAAATGGATAAAGAAAGCAAGATGTAATCATCATGAACTTAATATGGTGGTCTCTCTCTCTATCACTTGCTTGTTTTCCTTTTATTGTCTTCATTGACGATTATAGGAACCGTCTCAACTGCTACTTCTTGGCCTTCTTTGGTTAATTTATCAATTGCCTTTTTAAACCAATCTTCAATGTAATTTATCATTGGTGCAACATTTATTTCATGCTTGATTTTAATATTGAACAATTGTCCTTCCAAGTCTCTTAAGTCATGAGAAATACCATGTATCTCCTCCTCAATATATTGATTTTTCACAGAATAATCAACCAACCAATTGTCTATTTCTTCTTCATTATATTCGACTATGCCATATCAATTTTCAGCTGATAACCCCTTAAATATATCAACTTGTTAATCAAATTGTTGCTTTGTTAGAAACATTAAATTGAGAATTAACTTAGGGTATTGTACATCATTAGTGCTTCCTGCCAGATCTATCTCTGTGAGTCTTTTGAAAAATTCTTCTCTTTTTAGTATGGATTTGTTGCATGCTTGGACAATGTTATTCAAATTCTTGGTATTTTATTTCCAACAAGCATTTAGGTGTTTTATTCGACTTGGAGAAGGAAAATCCTCTTCTCTTATTTTCAATTCTGTCATGTTTGAGACTTTAATTCCAAATGGCAATAAAACATCAGTGTAGAAACCTTCTTCATTCTTTAAATCAACTTGCAAATACTCATGAAAGACATGTGCCCTTGAGAAGAAAGAAACAATATTTTTTTATACCTCCCATGCTTCTGTTATCAGTGACATTCTCTTTTTAATGTTTTTCTCTACATAAATTCAGATTGCTGTGAGTAAACTTGAATATCCTTTCAACTTAATGGTGGGTGTAGTTGGTTTAACCATTGACAAAGGACTTTCTAGGATTGGAAGAGGCATTAAGGTATTTTCCAATTCCCCGATCCTTTCTTTTAACTTAGCATTTTCAACTTCCATACCATCAATAGAATTGTCGAGAGCATCCCCGGTTGCTTTGTGGATTTTATAAATTTGGGACGACTACATGTCCTTCAGGTCGACCTCTGAGCGAGATTTTCCCTTTTTATTTTTCTGATCACCTCTTTCTACAATCAAATTTTTAGACTCCTTATAAAAAACAACACTTTGAAAAGTGAAGGATTTCTCTTCACTAAAGGTCTCATTTGCAACGAATTCCAATAAAGAATTATGTTGAGTCATATTTTCTAGTTGTTCCATTGCAGGAAATATTTTCTCAATATCTACCTCTAGCTCCATGTCATCCAGAGAAAATATTTGGATGTCATATTCTATAAGATTATCCTCTTCCTCTTGTACTAAGTTCTTCCTTTTCTTTCTCATAAGGAGCTTATGTGAATTTTCGATTTTCCTAGGGGGATGATTCTTCTCTCCTCCACCACTTGAACTACTGTTGAAAATATTTCTAATTGGGTGAGTCGTTGGAGCATTTCTACGAGATGTGGTATTTTTGGGAGTAACAATTGGAGACTAGGCGCTCCTTTCACTGGGACCCTTCCCGATTTTTTTATAAAACTCATTAGTACTGAGCATTGTTTCTGAGTCACCAACATCGTGTACATGAGTACTTTGGTTGTTACCTTCTTCTTCTTCATTCAAGATAGTATGGAAGAACGAGTTACTGAATCCCACCGAAAGCATGTGTTATACAAAGATTCTGTTAGGATCAAAGCCCTTTATCCTTTCAACATACTTTAAATTCACATTGTTGAAATGATTTGCAAACTCGTCAATTTTATTTGTGTTTCTAAACATGAAATCTTCAATTTTCCATGGTAAGGGTATAAATTACTTTTTCCTTTTTTCATGGAAAAAATGTAGCCAGAAGTTGTATTGCCTTTCCACCTCTGTAATGAATAATTTGTCAGATACATGATATGGGAGAAAAGAAGGAATTTCTTTGGAACAAAATATCCTTATGACAATGTGATTCTCCATTTTCTCTATCGTTCCTTTTTTCTCTAAGAATATGTTAGCCTGGTCAGATATCCTTGAAGTATTTCACCCAACAACAATCTTTTGAAGACTGAGACAAAATCATTATAAAATTCATAAAAATACAGAGGGGTCTTATGTCTCCATAGTTCTTGGTCACAGAAGGTAACTGGACCTATTTCACGGTTCACCCTCTTACTTATGGTCAAGTTTAGAAATTGACAATAATATACTATAGCAAATATCAGATAGGAAGCCATAAATAATTTTTTGTCCTTTTTATAGTGTGATAACTGGGATGAGATTTCAATAGAAATCATTTTTCCCTAGTCAAAGATGGCATGTTCTTTCACTGTAAAATATAAAATATATAAAAGCATGTGAGAGATAGTAGCAATGCTTTCCTAACCTGTCAACCTGGTAAACAACCACACAATTTCTCAATAGGGGTTTTTGAAAGACTCGACCTGGATCCTAGTTATGTTTTATAGAATAGACGCGGGATTCTCCAAATATTCAGGTAGGAGGTCAAGCTCATTGTTATGTTTCTTAAAAAAATATCTGCATTCTTCTCCTTTGAAGGTAAGCGCTGACTCTAGGAGCTTCAACATCTTGCAAAAAAATTGTGGTGAAAGGGAAATCAGAGAATGATCTTGGAGTTTATAATTCTCTGGTTTGGCATGTAATTCTCCACGCACCATGCGACAAGTTCTTTACAGTAAAACATCTCAGGAACAAACCTTGCACGAGCCATTCTAGATGCCCAAATTACGTCTTTCTTTGCAGGAGAAAAGGAATAATATGAATATGCTCTAGATCGTTGAAAGTCCTAGTCTTAACGACCAAAGATATTTAAAATATCACCACAAAAGTACTGTCTAGCTGCCACTTCCATAGGTTGAATGGATTATTTCTTTAGCCATATAATAACTTGAAATAAATATTTTATGAGAGACGACGATAATATAATCCCTTGGAAAATTGAGATTTAATACAATTTAATGAGAATTCCCCGGGCATTTTACCATTAATGACGATCTTTTCGAAGCCTGCACAACAATTGTTAGCATTAAACAATACTTAATGCATATTAGGAAAACCACAAGAATGACAGGGATAGATGAGAGCAATTTTGAATATGGAACTTTTCATGAACCCGCCAACCCGGGAACTTGTGAACCCGCGATTATGGATGATAGAAAATAAGTTAAGTGTAGAAAGGCGGTAGATCAGACTTACATGCAGGAGAAATAAAATACTTAGGGGCTTGGCACCCATGAAAAATCTAATGATCACAATGTAGATCACATAACTTTGGGTGCCAAGTGGAGATCACAGAACTTGGAGGATGAGGGCTTGAACCCACGAACCCGCGAAGTTGGAAAAAATGGCTAAGTGTAATGTAGCAGGGCATCCGTTCAGACTTATGACATAGGAAAGTGGATGGAGATGAAGGTCTTCCAATCCACTAACTCGCGAACCCGCCAATTTTTGAAATACGACTAAGTATGGTAACTAGAAAGGGATAGAAGAAGGGAAAAAATAAAGAGGGAGAAAAGGGGAGGTGTAGAAGAGGGAAAAGAAATGGAAAAAAAAAGAAGTTGGGAAAATAGAAAGGGGAAGGAAAAATCAGGAAACAAGACATGACCTCAACATATATCTGGATGACATCCTCATCTTCAACAGAACTTGGGAGGAGCACATGCAACATATTCAATAGGTTTTGAGCACTCTGCAGCAACAAAAGATATATTCCAACTTGGAAAAATTCTCCTTTTGCATGAACATGGTCCACTACTTGAGATACATTGTTGATGAGCATGGGGTACATGTGGATCCAACTAAGATCCAAGTCATCCATGACGGGCCCGAACCACACTAACCTATCTTCAGAGCTTCTTGGGACTTGCCAACTTCTATCGACGGTTCGTGTTGGGATTCTCCCATATTGCATGGTCCCTCAGCCAAGTTATCAAGGGTGGTGGCAGGGAAACGTTCGCATGAGGAAAGGCACAACAATGAACATTTGATGATCTGAAGCATCGCTTGTGCTAAGATCTAGTACTCTCCTTACCCGATCTGCAACAATTGTTCGAGATTGAGACTGACACATCCGACTATGTTGTAGGTGCATTGATCACTCAACACAGTCATCTAGTAGCATACCATAGTGAGACATTCTCAAATACAGTCCAAAAATATCCCACCTATGACAAGTAAATTTATTCCATTATTCAAGCCTGCCATCAATGGAAACATTACATTATGGGAAATGATACAATCATCCACACTAATCACAAGCCTTTGCAGTTCATACAGACACAAGGGAAGTTGCAAAACAACCTCCCTCAAAAGTGGTACAGATACCTATAGTAGTTCCATCTCAACACCAAGTATAAGACATGGAGCACAAATCATGTTGCCAACTACCTCAGTCGACCTCCCATGGATGCACTCACCGTCGTGCTCCATTCCTGTGGGCAAGAGGCATCTGAGTGGCCCCAACTTTATCAACGAGATCCTGACTTCGCCACCACCTATCAGCTCTTGGGTATAGACATGAATGTCACCAATTTTGACATTCAAGATGGATTGTTATTCCATCTGTGCCACCTTTGTGTTCCTGCAAACGAGTGTGCAAAGTTGATTTGGGAGGCTCACTATAGTTGGATGGAAGGACATTTTGGCATGGATAAAATTGTGGTCGTTCTACAGAAACAGTTTTGTTGGCCAAAAATTCTACACAACGTCAGCAAGTATATTAGATCTTGCATTTCCTGTGCCATTTCCAAGCCATCCATCAAGAACCAAGGCTTGTACACCCCTCTTCCTACTCCCGAGAGGCCTTGGGAATCCATATCAATGAATTACATGTCTGGCCTTCCATCTACCAAATAAGAAAATGATTGTGTATTTGTGGTGGTTGATTGGTTTTCAAATATGGTCATTCTCACAGCCTACAAGAAGAGAATCACAATGACAGATACTTCCAAGCTCTTCTTCGAACGAGTGTGGGTCCATTTTGGGATACCACAAACCATCATCTCCGATCAATACAACAGGTTCCTCAACACATTTTGGTAAAGTCTCTGGTCACTATTGGACACCTACAAGCTCACTAAATCCACTTCCTTCCACCCTCAAACTGATGGCCAAATAGAGGTCATCAATCAGATGACTGTGCACATCCTGCACATGTATAACTCTAAGAATCTGCATACATGGGATGAGAGTCTTCTCTATGTTCAACACAACTACAACATTGCTCTCCATAGCTCCACTGACCATAGCCCATTTTAGGTGGGGTTGGGATTCCAACCCTTGGGTCCCATTGATGTTGCACTACCTATTAAAACCACACAGACATAATATTCCCATGTTCAGTCTGAGGCTGACAAAGACACCAAATTCATTGAGCGGATTCACCACATCTGCCAATAGGTCCATGAGATTTTGCAGAAATCCAATGCTAAAAACAAGCAACACCATGATCAACACCGGGTACCACACAAGTTTCAGGTGGGAGACAAGATTTGGTTACATTTGCAGAAAGAAATACTTATAGGGCCCCATCAGAATCTTTTTCCACTTCACTATGGGTCTTACACTATCACCAAAGTTGTGGGTGACAATTCTTTTGAGATAAACACTCCCCCCTTACTTAGCTTGCACCCAATGTTCAATGTGGATCTCCTCCGACCATATTTTCCACCATTATTGGACACCTCAGAGATCGCAGAACAATTGACACCAAAATAGATAAACCCTAACTGCATGGAATAGGAATCTACTGATTGGATAGTGGACACATAGGTCAAGAGCACTTGCCAACAGAGGATCCAGCTTTATCGGGTTGTTAAGGCAGGGCAACTCCTGCACTAAGGAAATTGGCTCACTGAGGGCCAAATTCAACAGAAATTTCCTTACCTGATGGGGGTACTCAATACAATGGATACCATTTCTTCCTAAGGGGAGAGGACTGATCCAGGTGGATATTGGTGGCCACCCACCAACTCCAATTGACTCCTCTTGACAGTTTTTAGTTCAACATGTTTCTCTGTAATGATGACATTTCTTTGTAATTGTGGGTTTTTCACTTTCAGGGCTATCCTAAATCCCTACACAACATGCAAGTGGATATTGGTGGGCACCCACCTATTCCAACTGACTTATTTTGGAAGTTTTCATGTCAGTACATCTTTATGTACTTGTAGGGTTGTTTTATGGCCCTCAACAATGTTTTTTTGGCTTGTCACAGTCAAACTGTAGACAGATTTATATTTTAAGGGTATAATGTGTAGTTCTAGAAAACACCTTTCCAACGGGATATCACACACCTAAAACGGAGGTCGTATGCAAAAGTTACGACCCAAGGAAGTTGAGGTACCAACTTACCCATCGAGGCCCACATAACTTTTGGCGTTTCATCTCATAGGGTTAGGTTTTTGGATGTCTACAGTTTTGGCATTCATGAGTAATGTTAAAAAGGCCTCTTGAGACTCATTGTAATCATTATTCTTGGATGGATGCACATAGTAGCCACATCTCTTCTCAAAGATAGCTACCACTGTTCGAGAAAGTTGTTTTCAGTTATGCAGTTTTACAGTTTCAACCTATTTTATTTATTCAATAGAAGTTATTGTTCAGTGGATATTTGTTTTTGTTCTCCATATCTCTGTGTTATTGTATTCAATCTGTTATTCATTTCTTTCTACTCATAAATCCGGATCTACATTCTCAGTTACTTATAAAATATTAAATTACAAGTATGAAACATGCAACTTAAGCATCACATTTCATCTTATTAAAAAAGCAATCCACCTTAATGCTAACGTTATTTAGACCAAAGTTTAAAGTTAGTTGACATCGAATCAATTCATTCTCCAGTTGATTAATTACGATATCATTTAAAATTGTTGTCCTTTTTGAAAGAGCATTAAGGAAGTTACACAGAAATTTGTGTATTTTAAGAACGAAGGTGGAAAATTAAGCCTAATGGTAAATAATTATTTCTTTCCTATGTTTAGTAATCGTTGGGCATATAAATTTTAGTTTAGCGTGGAAGAAAGTGGCACCTCTTGGAAGAGGCATCTTGGCGATGGATGAGTAGAATGCCACCTGCGACAAACCACTGGCATCCATCGAACTGAAGAACATGGAGGTGAATCGTCGAAAATATAGATAGCTAAACGTCAGTTCTCTCGACATCAGATAGTACATCTTCGGTGCCATTCTCTTTGAGGAGACCCTTTACGAGTTCACCATCGATAACAAGAATATGGCAGATCTCCATGTGCAACATGACATAGCCATATCATCAAACTTGACAAGGTTTGCTCCACTTGTTTACACTTCCTATAAAATAAATTATATAAATCGTTCTTGAAATTAACTGCAGGATTAGATTGTTCAAGGTTTGGTTCCTTTAGTTGGATCAAATGATGAATTTAGTGCCAAGGCCTAAATGACCTTGCATTGAGGTGCATATTATCAATAGAGCACCCACTTCGTCAAATGGTAAGTTACACTGTTTTTTCATTTCCCTTGGTGCATGTATCGCTCAATGTTCTTATTCAATCTTTAGGTTTATTACCTTAGTTTTACTTGTCTTACTCAATATTGTTTGTATAGAGTGAAACACCTCATCAACATCAATGAGATGTTGTAATTAGGGTCTTAAACATTGTAATCAACGTTGATAAGGTGTTATAAGCAACATTGGTGAGTTTACACATAACACCATTGGTGTTTCCATTCTTTTTCATCTATTTAAGTGTTTCCTTAACAACCCCTCTGCACTAGCTGTGAAAGAAGCCACATGGGGTCTCACTCGTTATGTGGAAATTTCTCATGTAAAATACGCTCTTATCTTCATTTTCCTTGAAATTTGTTTTCCCTGCCATGCTAGATTAGCATTTTCTATTTCCTTCTACCACGTTAGATGACAATTATGCTAACAATACATCACCGTAGGACAATGACCTGGTTTCCATAATGGAGCCAAAGTTCTTGTTGGATGGAGACCATGATATTGAGAGTACTTTTGAAGTAGCGTTGAAGGTGTGGTCTGAGTTGTTCTTTTATCTAGCAAAGAACAACCTAATGTTCAAAGGCATTCTGCTAAAGCCAAGCATGGTCACCCTTGGTTCCAAGTGCAAGGATAGGGCCACCCCAAGAACTTTTTCTCAATATATCCTTGACTTTATCCGAAGAAGAGTTGCATTGGTTGTTACCAATATCATGGTATGCCTTAAATAAATATGTATACATATTTTATATTATATCAAGTCCTTTTTAAAATTCCATGTGTAGTGATGTTTTGGTTTTGTTATATTTCTTATTTGGTGGGAAATTTGAGGTGGAGGCCACGTTAAACTTGAAGGCGATGGAACGGGCACCAAACATGGCATGTATCATTCTCATATGCTCATGCACTGCAAAACACATGCCTAAAGACATGTAGTGGCAGTCCCAAAACGTGGATGCAGCCTAGAATATGTTGTTGGTTCAGGAAAAGTTCTATTCTCTTGCAGAACTTGGAAAATACTTTGTTGAAGGCAAGTCTACATAGTTGGAGGAAATGTTCATGAAGGGTTACACTTACCAAGTATACTATTCTTGTCGAGTGCAGTCTAGTCTAGTATGAATGAAAAACATAGTTTTTCTCTATTTGAGTTTTCTATAGTTAGACATTTTATGTTGTTTTTGTAAGGTCACTATAATATGGACTTGTGAATTTACACGATTTCTTATCATCTAACATAAAAAAGTAAAATATTTTTTCCCAAATTATAAAGATTTCCATGTCAAAAATTTTAAGAGACTTTTTCGTCAACACTTCAACTTGGTTAATGAGTTTTTAGTGGAAATTTTACTTAATAGTCCTTGTCGAGGGACTATAGCGATGATTTTGATGTTGGATGAGAATTAATTTGGGTTGACTTTTAAATATTTTCTCTTATCATAAGTTTTTTTTATAATGTTTTGTATTTTTCCAATTAAATAATAAAATTAAATGCATTTGTTTAGATTTCCATTGGTTGTATATTTAGAAGTCTTATTGCTGCACCAACGATGGAGTCCTAGAAAAATGCATTTTTCATTCAATAATATAGGTTTCTTATTCAATAATCTAGGTTTTTCATTTAATAAGTTTGCAAGTCGAAAGCCACAAAGTTGGAGGCACATCCACCAAAGATTGTCGATTTTCCAGATACTATAATTACTACACAAAATTTACGCCATTTGCTACTATTGGAGATATGATTGGCATTGATTCTATATGTAATTGATTTACAAAAGAGAATGCTAGCATAATACTTGGTGCAAAATTCATGGTTCCAACATTTACTAGGAATGGTCTTAAACAACTTTTCCCTTGTTGCAAGGTGTTTTCCTTATCAACTATCCAACCAACCATGCTATAATTCCTATGGGATTGGATCCCATAGCTGTTAAAATTTGTACCCTAATGTTTAGATGGTCTGTGTATTTTCCCTAATGTTTCCTCTTTTGGTTTTTTGTGAGGAGAAAATGGTTGCCCTTCATGATTCTTCGATTGCAAAGAATTTGTTCAAATAAATATATGTTTCTCTGGTTGAAAGTTTAGAGATAAAAAAATTGGAAATGTAATCACATCCGAGGCATAATGCTTATTATTCAGAGCAGTTTCAGTGGGAGAGCAGGGCTTGATTGGTAGACTATTATTGTCTCAGTGGCAGAGGAAAGGGTTTCATTTCCAACAAAGCCAGAGACAATAACATGTTTTCATTATCTCAATACATAGTAGCTCATTTACACATCAATACAAAGATTTTTGTTTATTCGTTTGAGTATTTCATCTTGTATCATGTTTGATAATCTATGCTAGTTTTTGTTAGATTGACAACCATATGTCTTATATTTTTAAAGTTTGTTATAAATATTTTGTTCTAATCAAACTTTTAACATTATGTCAGAGCTTAAGCTGTAAGTTTTTGTTAGATTGACAACCATCTGTCTTATGTAGTTTGTTATAAATATTATGTTCTACCCAAACTTTTATTATGATATTAGAGCTTTAGGTGTAGATTCCCATGGAGTCTTGATTTCTATATGATAAATTTCCATCAACTATGGTAGCTAACTGGCTATAGGTGGAGTGAATCGATGGTGTGGGTTTCAACTTATGTCAACTCAGAATGAAGTTTTAACTGTTATCCTAGAGTATCAAGTTATTTGCATATCAAGCAATTCAATCAATTCTTTTCCTTTCATATCTTCTGAATCTATTTCTAGTGAAAGGCACATACACCTTTATGTTGAATCCAAGAGGGCTCCAATAATTAAAACGTTCACAATATTCTTTAAAAACACTAACACTAAGGTAAGTTTAAAGCATTTCGGCAAGGACTACGCTGTCATGCAACACTTGTTTTACAAGAAAGAGATACAATAAGTTACCGTGTCTTCATTTTTTCAATTTTTTTTTAAATGGACATTTGGTTCCACATCAAGTTCACATTTATGTATTCATGTGCTTAAAACAACCCATCATTATGGGTTTAAATGGCTACATTTATGCATTCCAAATGTTGGTGCTTTTTTAATTATGTGAAATGTTTTAATTTTTCAATGTATGGGCCCATCATCTTCATGAAACAAAGTATTTACTAGAGCTACACAATATAAGATCAAGGAAAAGCTAACACAATGTAAATGTAAAATATTTCTAATTCATTTTGGGAAAAACTTTTTCATTTATTTGAATAAAGTTTCTCAATTTGGTTTTTAATTGGGTTTTTAATAGACAATATAAAGATCAAGGAAAAGCTAACACAATGTAAATGTAAAATATTTCTAATTCAGTTTGGGAAAAACTTTTTCATTTATTTGAATAAAGTTTCTCAATTTGGTTTTTAATTGGGTTTTTAATTGATTTTTTTATAAGGTACAATAAAATTTTTATTATAAAGAGGTTTAAATATTTTATGATTTAAATATTTTTATGATTTGATATTATTAGAATTCAGTTATAAATTTTTGTTGAAATTATAAATTTTGATTATTCAAAATTGTTGTTGTTTTTTTTTCTCTTCACATT
The DNA here is from genome assembly GCA_000966675.3 of Picea glauca. Lineage (NCBI taxonomy): Eukaryota > Viridiplantae > Streptophyta > Pinopsida > Pinales > Pinaceae > Picea > Picea glauca. Next base: position 1,003,728 of record JZKD02S1357033.1, on the reverse strand, counting down.
ATTTTGAGTGGTCGGAGAAGAGACAATTCATATAACGTTTAGACTATGAGCATTTTATATTTTTCATTCATAATTAGGGTATGTAATCTTAAATTTATCACAGTCAAAACATTGAACAAAATACTTGAATGGGTTGGTGCAAGCTAATGCTTCCCTAATCAACAATATGTTGACTAAACACAATTATTTTAGGTACATGCACAACTTATTAGAATATGGTTGTTAATTGGGTCTAGCCTAGGAAGTGGTGAGAAGGGTTGTTATCCTGCTTACCCAGGTTCAGTTCCTACAAGAAACATGTTTAGCACCTCCATTATATATCCTTCAGTGGTAGCACAATGCCAATGGGGTCTAAGGGATCCTCCATTCATTATCCACGACGAGATCACATAGAGCCTTCCAACCAATTTTGTGTTAGAAGCAAATTCACCTTCCAATCTATCATAGATCAACAAACTATGATATTTTGGATGGTTGGTGGAAGGGTGTCAAAGAAAATCTCATTGACCATCAGATTTCCCCAAGATCTATGATCCCCTTGATTACTTCTCATCAAGGAAATCAAGAATTCTTTCTTACAAACAACTTCAGGAGATATGGACTTATTAATGTTGATTAATTGTACACTCATCCTTATGTGGATGATATGAGCATTCTGACCTACCCGGTCCTTGTAATTATCTCTTTGTATGCAATACCCATTTCAATTTGTGAGCGTACATACTCCTATGATATATTTTCTGACAAAAGACATGAGCACATTATTAAAATCTAGTACCTTTCATGGACAAATTATTGGAACCCTCCACGATCTTCCATAGTAATGTTTAATATTTTGGTAGATTCATGGGTGGCCCCTTTATTTCATTTTAAGAGAGAGGTGATCTCCATGATGGATAATTAAAAATTGGTAATTGGGAGATCCGGTTTTCCCTCAAGATTACAATGGTTGCAAGCACATCGTTGGCCATCCTAGGTATAGGAGAATCTACATAAATGATTATATCATGTGTTTCTCTCTTAGCCTCATGCACTCCTTCCTATGGAGAGGATTATAAGTAGGACCCCTACTTTTTTCATTTATTACTCACTATGGAAAAAGGCACTAATATGCACTTTCAAGTTTCGGGCCCCGATGCTACATGGAAATGGTTGGTCGTTCAACATATGTGCTAATGGGGTGTCGTGGCCTCTCTATTGTCTTAGCTGCCTACTTCCATGCACACCATTGATATGAAAAAATCATACACTCTACACACTCTTGGCCTAGTCTAACACCAACTTTCCCATGTCATTCTCTTTGTTGACATGTGTCCCTTATTTGATTGGCACACGAGTTCTCCTCTTTCTCGATGTGTTAGTCTTCCCTTTGTTCAATGATTGAATGATACCCTCTATATCTTGTTCAACAACCATAGGATCATTGAGCAAGTGAACCTTTTATCGATGACCCTTTTCTCCATTGATTTTATTTCCTTTGTTATTAGTTGAGCTTAAAGCCCATGAATTTGATTTATCCTCGATGCCATCAGATCCCATGGATAGGGGAATGGACGACCGATGTGGAACTGAATGTTATCACCACCTTAAAGGTATAGTTAGAGGAACTAGAGGAGCCTAAGGAAGGTGAGCACCTCTTCCACTCATAGATGTAGGTGAAGGGGATACTACTACATTTCACTGTTGGTAGCAACAACTAAGAGAACCTAATATTAGTTGTGGTCATTAAGAATTTGAAGATGTCAACGATATTGCACCCCTATCCATACACCATTAGTTCATTGAGGTAGGAATGAGACATCCACATTAGTATGCAAGGTTTCTTGTAATATGACATCAATCACTTCAAATATGAGGTACTGTGAGACATCAAATACTTGAAGTTTATGATGTTCTTTTAGGACAAGCATATATGTGGATGTTTAATTTTGTTTACTACTCTAGGTTGACACATAGTGTCATTGTTGTTCTAAGAGACCAACTTACCAACTTTATGGTACCATAGATAGCCCTAATTACTAAAGTCTTTCTTATCATTGCTAAGAAGTGCAAGAATGTAATCTCTTGGACGAAGATATTTTTTCTCTTTATGATACAATTGAAAGGAGGAAAACAAATTATCTCTATTTCCAAGGCCTTTGCAAGGGGTCCCTTTGAGCAACAGGGATAGGTAGATCAATCAGGGGAAGAATACAAAGACCTGTTCACCTCACCTATTGGAAACCTTTGCACTATGAAGGAAATCATGAAATTAATTTGACATTGGATCCTCTCTACCCAATGTCTCTATACATGGTTTCTTTATTTTGAAGAATGATGAGATCAAACACTAGATTCAAGAGCTAATACAAAAGGGGTATGATTGACCAAACACCTCACCCTTTGGGAGCTTGATTGTGTTGGTTCAAAAGAAGGATAGAACATGCCTATTTTGTGTTGAATATAGGGCCTTAAACAAAATCAAAATGAAGAATTGGTACATGATCCCCTAGATCGATGATCTTCTCAAAGGTGCCAACTTTTTTAGCAAGATTAATCTTAAGTCGGGTTATCACTAAAAGCCAAACAATCCAACTAACATCACCTGGTGCAGAAGATAACCTTCAAGTCCAGTGAAGGTTCCTTGAAGTGGTTGGCCATGTCCTTTGGCTTGAATAATGCACCAACAATTTTCATGATAATGATGGATGATATTTCTCATCCATTCACCAAGAAATTGAAGGAGATGGCTTCAAAACTTGTTGGAAATAGAGGATCTCCAAAAGCAAATTTGAAAATTTTCATGTGACATGAGATGGAGATGCTAATAATTATATCTCATAATGGTAAAAAATAAATTGGGAATATGGAATCAATGCCAACAACTCCAATGATAGCTTA
>JZKD02S1357033.1:984657-995538 GCA_000966675.3 Picea glauca | reverse complement strand
CCTTGAGCATTTTTGTAGAAGGGTGGGGATGCAAGTCAATATTAGCAAAACGAAAGTAGTGGTTTTCTCTAACAAAAGAAAGCATAACCAGCATAAGTTCTACTTTGAAGGCAACCATCTAGAAGAAGTTGCAGACTATAAATACCTCGGAATTGACTTCAACAGAAATTTAAGTTGGGATGGTTGTAGAAAGAAAAGAACTCTAGGGGGTTGGAAAGCATTTTATTCTTTTCAAAACAGGTGTAGAGAGGCAGAGTTGTGGGACTAGAAAACCACTCTAACTCTTTTTGGGCTTCTAGTGATTCCAGTGATTCTCTACGGTTGTGAACTATGGGCTAGTAGCACAACCGAGATGCAGTGGAAACAAATTGAGAAAATTCAGAAACGTTTGATTACAAACAAATTCAAAATTAAAAGTGCAGTTCCTTATGCTATCCTGTTAAGTGAAACAGGGGCTGCCCCTATTGAAGCAATTGCTATGGTGCGAGCCATAAGGTATTTGAAAAAAAATGAGCAAATGGAAGAAGGTAGATGGCCTAAGGTTGTGTTTAGTGATAGATTGGGCAAAAGAAAGAAGACTTGGATGCGGAAAAATAACAAATGGTTTAGCAAATGGGGCATTTGCTTGAGCATGTGTCCTACAAAGAGTAAAGAGATAAAAACTTTTGTTATAGATAAGCTCCACCAACGTACTTGGGAGAAAGAGCTAGGGAGAAAGAAGAAGTACTACATTGAAGAGTTTAACCCCACTCATAACCATCAACAAAAGGCGTACATAGGGGCCAATATTTCTTGGAGATCTAAAATTCTTATTGCTCAATTAAGGACTAATTCTCATCAACTCTGTTGTGAAACAAGGCGTTGGAAAAGACCAAAAGAAAGGTGGGAAGAAAGAGTATGTATTTTGTGCTTGTCCGAAAAAGTGGAAATAGAAAAACATTTCATTTTAGAATGTGAAGCCCTCAAAGACAGCAGGAAAAATTATGCAGGTATTCTGGCAGCTAGTTCTTGGGATAATCTATTCAGCAAAGAGTTTGCTGAGAAGCTGGGAGCGATTATTGTAAAACTTCACAGGAAAAGGGCCGAATACAAAAGGCAGATGGAAAAACAATCTGTCCCATAGGCTATTTTTAGGCTCGTGAACGTTAAAAAATATTTCTTTCTTTCTTTCTTTTTTATTCACCGATAAAGAGGGAGATTCAATCGATTCATTTATTGGGATAATAGAGGAGCACAATTTGGAGTTATCCCACATGGTATAACGTGAATAAACTTGAATGCTATTAATATCATGTGGAGAGAAATATACATATGGTGTGATGAGAGTAGGCACAAAAGGGAGGATACAAGTTTACTCTGTTACTCAGTTCGATTTCAATGCTGAAAATAGTGCTTCTGAGCCCCCGAGTTCTGCTCGTATTTTATTAGTTTTTGCATTAAACTAATTACTAATCATTTTTCCAGAACATTCATGCAGCCTGTGGCATTGTAAAATCGTCATTTTCCAGTTTTTAACTAATAATTTTTCCAAATCATTCATTCATAGAATGGCTCTGTAAATTCGTCATTTTCCAGATCATTCATTCAGCGAATGGCAGTGTAGCGGGTACGCGTGGCAAATTTGCTTACTGTAATCGAGGGCACTGTTTTTAAAGCAGATTTTCACTGGTACATTTTTTTTTTCAATTATATACTCTGGATTTTGGATTAAATTGGGCTATTCTCTACTTGGGGATGTAGCTTAAAGGGCAGATGGCTCGCTTAGCATGTGGAAGATATGGGATCCGCCTTTCTTGATTCGATCTCCATGTTTTTCTGTAACTTGATTAGATATTTTCCTATAACAGTTTTTTGAGTAGACAGTAGATTTTTCCATTTTTGTTAAGAGTCTAATCTGTGTGAGAGATTTAAGATGGGAACGTTTCTTCAAATTATTTTTATTATTATGAAAAATTGTGAAAATTTAAAATTTTTAAAATTAATCAAAAATTCTGATATAAATCAAAATTATAAATAAATTTAAACGTGGTTAACTGATTCCAGATTAGATTAATGATTCTCACTTTTCTAGACTAATCAAAACCAAATTTCCTTAAAAATAGTATGATTGTGGTTTCAACTAAGATAGAAAGAAAACTCCTTGGAAATTGATGCAACTACATCAGAGTGAACCTTTATAATAGCGCTCGCTCACTTAACAAATGGAGAAGGAAACTAAACATGGAATGGAGTACCAAAGATGAGAGTGTGATTTAATTTGTTTATATAAAAGTAGTTTTTAAAATATATAAGTATATATTAAAATACTTAAGAACTATCCATCAAGGGATCGAAGGGGGATCGAAGGGTCGTGGTTCTGGAGAAATCTTCAAGATAGGATTTAACAGTCGCGGTCTCAGCAGCGACCAACATGGTCATCAAAGGGGGAGGGAATGCAACCCCCTCATACAAAAAGGCAGTGGTGGACAGAGGGAAAGGCCCATGAGGCAGCGGTTTCAAGGAATCTCTGACATACACCTCGGGATCATGATCGGAAAAAAATCAAGAGGGAAACCAAGGAAAGAGTGATCGCGTGGGGGAAGGAGCTAGAGAAGCCCAGAACGATGCACAAGCAACGATGAACCCTAGTGGGGGAGATGGGCACAACCCATGTAAACCCAAAACAACACTGATACCCAAGGTTATACTGGAAGACCCCCAAATGCAACTCTTCCAAGATCAGATGAAGACGCATGCACTGATCTGCAAGTTCATGGGTCTGTGGCCCATAGAAAAAACATTGCACAATTGGATAAAATACCATTGGAAGCCAAGTGGAGAAGTGAAACTCTAGCTGGGCTCAAAAGGATTCTTAACAACGGTCTTTATGAACCTGGAGGACATGGATAAAGTCTTTGAGGGGGGGGCGAGGGGGGGCATATTTCCATGCCTTAGCAGGGTTGTACATTCATCCATGGAAAGAAAATTTCTCCCCAGAGAAAGAAACCTTTAAAAATGTCCCAGTCTGGCTAAGGATTTACTCCCTACTGCTAGACTACTAGCTTCCATCCACCTTCGAAACCATAGGGAACAAGCTCAAAAAAATGTCAAGACATCAGAAGCTACCCTAAAAGGCAGATATACATCCTACGCAAGGATTTGCAAAGAGATGGATGTTTTGGGAGCGCTCCTGGAAGCCATAAGCCTGGAGTTTAGAGATGAGGAATGGATACAAAGCATAGACTATGAGCAGATCCCATTTCGATGTCAAAGATGCCATGAACATGGACACCTACTAAGAGAATGCCCTCTTAACAAAAAACAAGAATCGGAAAACACCAAGCCACAACAGGATGAGGACCATTTTGTGAGGCCAAATCACAAAAGCAGAGGAAACAAGAGACAAGGCAAGGCCCCTACAAGAAGCAACCCAGAAGTTAGGCTTAGAATAGAAGGAAGGGCCAGGCCCACCCAAGGAGAAGAAGGAGGGAAGGAAAAGATGAATGATAAGGAAGCGAGTGAACACACAACTTAGGAGAACACATAAACTCCAAGCAACAAAGGAGAATAGGGAGGTAGCGCAAGTCCCAGGGAAGGAGGAAACAAAGATACCAACACCCCAATGCAGGAAGTAGATGACGATTCAGAGATGACTCCAGGTGAGGTAGGAACAGAGGACCCAGATCGCAGAGACATTGTGGAAAGGGAAGGAATAGATCTACCGAATATACTAGAACAATGGAAAAGACAGGGAGTAGACAATGTGTTAGCAGAGCAACTTGATCGCATTCAATATCTCTTCCTCCTATGGGAGGAAGCAAAATCTAGAGGGATCAAGCGCATGCATGGCGAGATAGGACACTTGGGAATCAAAATAGGCGAAGGACATCCGCAACACTCACCCAAGCAGGCAAGGAAGAAGAAAGGCAGAAAATCAAATAGTGCAGCCCTACAAGAACTAGGAGCTCTACTGATAAACTTAGGTAAGATTAAAAATCTCTTCCCCAACTCCTCCCCACATGTTTAAATGAAGATTATAACATGGAATATAAGAGGCCTAAACAGCCTAAGAAAGCAACGAATCCTTAAAAATAGACTAAGTAAGGAACAACTTGACCTATGTTTCATTCAAGAGACAAAATGCACTTTAGACAGAATGGAAGCAATCAGTAAAAAACACTGGAGTAAGTACAAGATGTTGGTTGTCGAAATCCAACAGATGACGGAAGGTATCCTCACCTTGTGGAACCCACAATCGGTGAACCTACTTGCAGCAGAAGCCATGAGACACACACTTTCGATTAAAATGCAAATTATAGGGAACATAGAGGAAATTCTATGCACTAATGTGTATGGCTCCCAGGTGATGGAGGAAAAAAGGAGATTGCTTCTTGACCTAGAGAATCTAAAGGATAGCACCCGCAACCCCCATTGGATCGTGGCAGGGGATTTCAACATCATCACCACACTCGCTGAGAAAAAAGGGGGGCACCAGGAGACTGGACAGAGATGCGGAAGAATTCTCAGCATTCATTGACACAATGAAGCTCGTGGATATCAGGACCAACAATGGTTAGTTCACCTGGAACAACAAAAGACTAGGTCACCACCAAGTAGCTACAAGGCTAGACAAATTCTTGGTGTTGGAATCAATCATGTTATAGGGACTAACTTTGGACTGCATCCTCCTCCCTTGGGGGGGATCAGATCACTGGCCAATTCAACTAGAAGCAAATTTTCAAACCACACCAAAGAATATACCATTTAGATTTGAGAAATTTTGGATCGATCATCCCACCTTCAAGTAGAACATCAGCCAATGGTGGTGAGAGGAAATACCAGATCAAGGGACAAGGATGTTCAAACTTTACAAAAAACTCAAGTACATCAAACAAAAACTCAAGGAGTGGAACAAGGAAGTCTTTGGAAATATAAACCAGGGGAAAAAGAGCATCGAGGACAGAATGAGGAATCTACATGAACAGTATATCAAAGAGGGATACACAGAGGATCGAAAAAAAAAGAAGAGATCCAAATGACATAGGAATGGGAAGCAAGATGCCAACAGGAAGAAATCTTGTGGCGCCAAAAGTCCAGAATAAGGTGGATAAAGGAAGGGGAGAGGAATACAAAGTTTTTTCATAGAACAACTATTGTAAGAAGATCCCATAACAAAATATTGAAGATTAGGGATCGGGACGGGATCGAAAGAGAATCCCACCAGGACATTGAGAATACACTGGTCAACCAATTCCAGGGGATAGCCCAGGAACCCAACCAAGACAGATCTGAGGCCATACAAAGAATAATTCAACACATCCCCACGCTGGTTACAGAGGAGAAAAATTTTGGCCTAAGCAAACCCATCGCAAAGGAAGAAATTGACCAAGTGGTCCACGAGATGCTCAATGGAAAGGCCTCAAGCCCTGATGGATTCACACTGGAATTCTTCAAAGCCTATTGGGAAGTGCTTAAGCATGATATTTACGAGGTGGTGGAGGACTCCAGGCAATCGACATCCATCCTAAAAGCCTTAAATGCCACAATGATCACTCTAATATTGAAAGAAAATGAAGCTAGAACCCCAGACTGCTACAGGCCCATAGCTTTATGCAATGTAGTTTACAAGATAATCTCCAAAGTCATAGCCAATAGACTGAAACCACTCCTTCCCACACTGATTTCGCAGGAATAGACGAGTTTTGTGGAAGGAAGACAAATCCTGGACAATATCATCCAAGCCCATGAGATCATTCACACGTTGAAAAGCCAAAGGAGAGGGGGAATGATAATCCAACTTGATCTGGTGAAGGCTTATGAAAAAATAAGTTGGCACTACATGGCCAAGACTTTGGAAGTGTTTGGGTTTGACCAGCACTGGATCAACTCGATAGTCACTCTAGTCCCAATGACAAGCTACTCACTACTAATCAATGGGGCCCTAGCCAAAACTTTTTTTTCATCCAGAGGCATAAGACAAGGGAACCCACTGTGCCCCTTCCTATTCATTTTAATGATGGAAGGGCTAAGAAGAAGCATTAAAAGTGCAACTGCAGCCGATGAAATAAAAGGCATCAAACCTTTTGAAAATTGTCCAACCTCCACACACCAACAGTTCGTTGATGATACCCTACTCCATGGCACACCCATAGTTAAGGAAGCAAAGGCGTTTAAAAGAATCTTAAAATACTTTGGGGAAGCCTTGAGGGAAGAAATCAACCACTGCAAATCCATGATATATTTCTTCAACACTAATCCAACAATTTAGCGCAACTTGGCCAACATTCTGGGGTTTGAACATAAAAAGATCCCAACGAAATACTTGGGAATCCCCCTGATGGATAGAGCCTGCACAAAGGCTACATGGGAAGGAGTTATCAACAAACTATAGGAGAGGGTAAAAAATTGGACTTATAGAGCCTTAAACCTGGCTGGAAGGCTTATCCTCACCAAAACTGTTCTTCAAGCAATTTCGGCGTATATGATGTCAGTGTTCCCAGCCCCCAAAGGAATTCTACAAAAGATAAGATCCATCCAACGAGACTTCCTATGGCACGACACAGAACATAAAAAGAAATGGGCCCTGGTGGCCTGGGATAAGGTATGCAGACCAAAAAGTAAAGGTGGCCTGGGGTTGTAGGACCCACATGTAACCAACAAAGCCTACGGGGCAAAGCTCTGGTGGAGATGGGTAAAAGACAAATCGATACCGTGGGAAAACCTCTGGAAGGCCAAGTATGCCTTGAATATAGACGACCAAGAGAGAATTCGGTTCATGGGCATAAGGGAGGGATCAACCATCTAGAATCTTGCCTGGCGAAATAAGAACTGGATCCAGAAACACAGCTTCTGGGAAGTAAGAAATGGTATAAAAACAAGGTTTTGGGAGGACGTATGGCAACATGAACCCAAAATGGAAAATACGGACAGAGAGGAGCTTCAATAGGAAATGATTGGGCAAGGAAAAACAAAAATCCATCATTACTAGAAGCAAAGGGATGGCAATGCCAGATGGAGGATCTGGAACAAACTTAACTCACAAAATATAACTCAGATCAAAACAATAACGAAAGAGGTGGAGGATGAATTGGGAAAAAGGAAAATTGGGGTCTCAGAAGAAGAGGATCAATTGAGGTGGGGCAGGAACAATGGGGGTGAATTCAACTTAAAAGAAGCACGGTACTACTTCGTGGGTCAAGACCCAGAAAACCTAGAGCAATAGTGAGAAAAAATTTGGAAAAGCCCCCAATGGCCAAAAATCAAAATGTTCAAATGGCTAGTTCTACACAACTGAATTCTAAATTGGGAGAACCTCATGAAAAGGGGTTTCATAGGTCCCTCTCACTGCCATCTCTGTCTAGACAAGGAGGAAACAACTAACCATCTCTTGGATGAATGCAGTTACACAACAAAGATTTGGGATTGGGCGACAGGCATCTTCCGCCAATCCAATAGGATCTGGGGGAACATAAATGCAACCATCAACAACTGGAATGAGGGTTACAGTGAAAATGAAATGGTGAACCTTTATTGGAATATGACACTAGGGATGATCATCTGGGTAGTATGGAAAGGACAGAATCAGTGCATCTTTAGGAATGAAAGTATACCGGCATAAATGATAAATGAGACAATAGTCTCTCAAATAAGAGAAATGGTGCAGAGCCGCAATTGCAAGACGGAGAAAGCGCAACTCACAGACGAAGACTCTCGTATCCTGGACTTTTTTCAACTAAAAGATTGGCGCAACAACCTACCTGTAGGGCGCAACCCGCAAATCCATATAGGAACCCACAACTTGATGCAGGAGCATCTTTCCACCTCGATGGATGCGTCAAGAAATTAACACGTCAACACACATTTGGATATAAGGAGAGGCACTGACCCTCTCATTTTCAAAATTTGAATTATAAAATTATGTGAATTTATGTGTAAGGTTGATAAAATGCCAAATCCATGCTTTTGGACAAGTGTGGATGGGTTCAACAGAATAACTGACTGTAAGCAGGTTCAGATCCGTGTCAGGTCTGGATCTCTGTTTAATGTAATGAGTCATAGGTTAAGGTGTCTTAATGAAACAATGATTGTACTAAGGCGGTGGAGAGGATAAGCTCATAGAGCCCTCTTTTGTAAAAAGGAGAGAGATCTTTTGTATCGAGAGAGTTTTTTTTACATTAGATTAGATTAGAGAAGAATAGTGATAAAATAGCGAGAGGAAAAAAAGAACTGGGACTCTGTGATAGTCTAGTCTTGTACACAGTTGTAAACATACATTGATCTTAATACAAAGAAAATCAGTTTTTCCTGCATATGATGTGTATTTATGTTATCTATGTTCTTTGAATGATATATGTATGTCAACATATGTTGTAGATGTATATGTTAAATTTCATATGTAGGATTAAGATAGACTTCTTAGTCTTTGAGAGTTGTTGAGTTATTTTTGGGTTCTTTAGGCTGTGCAAGGAGTGCACAATAGAGTCTTTAAACTCTGTGAGCTAGTGCAAAGAGCACACATTTGCGTTCTGTGTTGAATTCAGGAAGAACGTGCCATGAGGGTACACCAAAAGAATTATAAATTCAAGAAGGAGTCTCAAGGTTGCTGAATACCTTGAAGGAACATAGGTGTAGAAGATAACACAGTCAGAGTTACTGAATACTCTGTTTGATTTGTAAGAAGTGCATTGCGTAGGATAAAGGGAGTTAGTCGAAAAGTACGTTCCTTTTAGAAGTTCCAAAACTCAAGAGGATGAGTGAAATCAAGCGTCAAAGCAAGGCTTGTTTCAAGTCTCAATCTCAGAAGAGATAGTGAACAAAACGTCGAAGCCTATAAGACTTCGAAGGTCCTCGAAGTCTTGAGAATTACAATGTTTAGAAGAGGAGTCAAGGATTTAAGTTACCTCACAAGAACAAATCTCAAGAGGAGTAGCGGCTCTAAGTTTCGAGAGGAAACACTTAGAAAAATTTCTAAGTTTTGAAGAGTTGAAGTTCTCAAAGGTGGAGCGCAGAAAACTGAAGTTCGAAGAAAGAACAAGTATGGAGGATTGAGTGGGAGAAATCCTTCAGAAAATAGATTTTGAAGATTGAATAAGATCGAGGGTCAAGATCCATTCAGAAAGAGCCGAAATATTACAAGCCGTTAGATCTCGGAGAAGTAGTGCACTGGTTAGTCACAAGGAGTCATTAGAATTTCTTGAAACCAAAAGATTTGGAAGAGGTAGAGTGAAATTCGTGAAATCGCGACACAATCATAGTCATTGGCTAGAGAGCCAGTGTAGACCGTTGATTTGATCCGAATATTTCACAATTTCGGGTATTGAAGGATTGAGATAACGAAGGTGAATTACATCGGGAGTTGCCGATATGTGAAATCCCGAAGCGATCAGAAGGATTGGCCCCAAGTCATAGCGAAGGGTCATATGGATGAAGGATAAGGGAGGAGCTAACATGCGCTAGGCCCTTGTCGGAATTTTGGGACTCGAAAGTCAAAGGATGGAGAGTCAATTGACTCAGATTTTTAATTTCTGTAGTAGAGGGTAGATAAAGAGAATACTCTGATACCATCAAGTGGTGTCAGAGTATAAATTTTCATTTGTAGATTTCAGGCAAAAAAGAAAGAGGAGAAAGACAAAATTTTGTTTGCAGATGGCAGACAAGGGTGAGACAGATGAAGGAGATAGAGTATTGATGCTTCGTGTATGATTTCTAGCAAGGTGTGCAGTAAATGGTAGAAAGCTAGATGAAGTGAAAACAAAGGGTGGAAAATGGCTACTGAAGGCCATCTGGGTGGTCAGGGCAAGGAACACCAGCGGAAAAACAAAGTTGAGATAAATAAAGAGCTCATAGAAATAAGAGAAAAGATAGAGAGGCTAGCATTGAAGATGTAGCAGGATGCAAAGGTACATTGGACACATGAATGGCCTTTGAAGAGGAAAGCAAAATGGGTTGTCTAGAAGTTGATGTCCAGAAGGCAACAACAAATATTGAAAAGGTGGTTGAGGCATGCTAAAAACCTCAGTGACACAGAAGAGGAAGTGGTTCACATCTGTGAGCTAGAAACTGGGAAGGGTCTCGGTGATGATGAGGATATGAGATCTTTGGGAGATCTCATAGACTATTAGGAGGACAACAATGGAAATTTATATTGCTAGGTGGGCAATGATATGAGATTAGCAGAGGATCTCATAAACTTCCAGGGGGGGAAAAGTGAACATTCAAGTTGCCAGGTGGGCAATGGAAAGAGATTAGTGGAAGATCTCATATACTGCCAGAGGAGCAGTAATGAAAGTTCATATTTCCAGGTGGGAAATGAGATGGGATCATGGGAGTATCTCATAGACTACCAGGAGAGTAGAGGGGAAAAAAATTCTAAGTTTCCAGGTGGCCGAGGAGAGCGAAGGGAGACTATTTGAAAGTCCCATGAACTCAGATGAGAGTTCATATCAGCAAGGAGAGCTGATGGAGGAAGATCAGAGGAGCATTCTGATCATTGGGGGAATTGAGGTATTCCTACCAAGTAGCTCAGTTGAGGCCAGAGCATGTGTTGCAGATGAAACAACATAATAAAGACAACCATTAGAGATTGTCAAAGAGGGGGAGAAGGAGCAGATACTGATGTTTTCCCCAGTGGAAGAGGAGCACACAGTTGAGATGCTCACTCCATGGGAGATAGAATTGATCATGCTGGAGGATTGATTGAACAATCCAGAACCAAAAGATGACTACTCGAAGATAGTCACGAAGTGTTGGTTGTTGAGCCTGATTATCTTCCTGATTCAGAGGTCCTTGCTTTAAGCCGTGTTTATACCCCATGAAGTATTTACACCCCAGAAGTATGTACACTCTTCCACGCGGGGGAGTGCAGAGGCGGGGTACCCCCTCTGCGGGGTCTGGGGGCAAGCG
>JZKD02S1357033.1:957220-970956 GCA_000966675.3 Picea glauca | reverse complement strand
ACAACATTTATCCTGGGAAACCCTCTAGGGGAAGAAAACCCAACAAAAACTTCCTTATCATAAATAGCTTATACAATGTTCAAGAGATAACTCAAACCAATACAGAAATTCCTCCTCAAGAGATGTGCCACCCTTCTTCTCCTCTCTCTGGTAATTGCAGCTTGCCTCATAAGAGAAATGAGTAAGTGAGTTGTGTGTTAGAAGTGAGGCACTAGCCTCTTATTTATACAAGACTAGCACGTGTGAGAGGGCTTAACTGGCAGGGCCGACCTCTCACTCTGGGTGGGTAAACCCACCTTTATTTAATTCTGGGTCTTCAATAATAACTGTTGGAGCCGACTTCTTATTCTGCCCTTTGTAATTGTCTGATGACCAATCTGCAAAAGGGGATTTGGTCCTTATACAATTACCGACATGATTAATCCACAATGGGGATTAATCCAACAATAATTATAATAATAATGACATAATTAATCCGCAATGGGGATTTAATCCAATAATAATAAGAATGCTCTTCACAGTTACATTATTTCAACATATTTGACACAAAAAATGTTGGTATAATTTTTTTACAATTTTGTATAATTAATAATTGATATTTGTGATGCTATCAATGCAAAGTGATCCTTACCATATATTTGACACAAAAAATGTTGGTTTCTCATCCTAATATTTTGAGGAAATCAAATAAAGCTCAATGCCCATTTTGACTACTTTAAATTCTAACATATTTCATATATAAAAATCTCTCCAAAATTATGATTAACTATGAAAATTTAAACTCCCAAATATCCATATTTTCTTTTAAAATTGATAATAAATAATGATACAACACTAAAACATTATTATACATATCTAAAACTAAATCTTATGCAAATACCTAAAAAGTGTCACTGTGCAATATTAAAGGCTAAACCATTATAATATATATCAGAACTAAATATTGAATAGATACTTGTCAAAAGTGCACACATAGGTGGACCACCTTTGGCTCTTATCATTTAGAACTTCAAGATATGGATGCATGGGCTTTCACTTTTATTATTATTATTATTTAACTCATTAGTTTGAGAAAGTTAACATGCTAAGGACAATTCATGAAATTTAGTGTTTTAAGTTATTTGTTTTGTAATTTTTTAATGAGAAAAATATTTTCATAAAACAAAGTAGAAAAAATAAATTGGGAAAAAAGATTAATGTGGAGAAAATGAGTTGAAAAAAATCAAAGTAATTGAAAAAATAAGTTGAAAAAAAAATAATGTGAAAAAAAAACTTGAAAAAATAAAGGTAATTGTTTTAGATTATTCATTTAAGCATTCATAAACACTTTAAAAATGTTGGCATTGTGAGCAAAATTAATAACAAGAAGTACGAAATAAAATCTATCTTCTTCCTACAAAATAATGTAATATTATCTATTTTCTTTTTACTTGTTTATCTTTATTTTGTTTTTAATTTTGCTCATACAACTATCTCATTTTATAATACTTACAAAAATGTCCCAAGCTTTTTATTATCATTTTATTATATTTGATACATGCATACAACTAACTTTGCCATACTTTTATTATATTTGATACATGCATACAACTCACTTTGCCATACTTTTGGTAACATGCCCATAATTAATGAATATCAAACTTTTCAAATAAAACATGTGATCTCCTCAATAGTCCTATGAAATCACCCATACAACCATTTAAGATGGAATCTTAATGTACGATATGCATCTTGTGTCAAATCTTAAAAATCTTAAATATAATGAATGGCCCTTGATTATTATTTATTAGTTGCATTTTTTTATTTTGAAAATAGATGGATGGTGAAAGATTGAACAATGGAGATATATCTAATTATTGTGTTTCATTTTAATTGTCTAATTAAACAATTTACTCATTTACTTATAAATGAAGTTGTATTGACAACAATTTACTCATTAAGTTGTATTCACAACTATAGTAAATTTTTGTGACCGAAATCGATAAGTTCCAATAGTATAACATTAAAAACCATCCACTTATTTTGAATTTTGCACTTGTCATGTAGAAGCCTTCCATGCCATTAACTTAACTAACTATTGTCTTTATTTTCATTAAAATTGTAATTGCATTGTCCATTTACATGGTATGGTAATGACTACTTTCCATTAAGTTATTTATATTTCTAATAAGGAAGTTTTTAATTTTATGGTTTTTATTTTTTATTTTTTTTTAAATTTAATCTTTAAATTTTTGTTAAAATTATAATTTTGGAATATTTAAATCATTTATTTTAATGTAATTTTTTTTTTTAAATATTCATATTATAATTTGATTTTGTAATATTAACAATTAATATATAAATTTTATTAATTCAAAATAATTTTTATAAAATTAAAAAAAAATATGTTATTTTCTATTTTCATTATTTTAAATATAAAAAATTTAAAATCCTAAAATATTTAAATTACAATCATTTTTTTTATTATCAATAACTCGAATTCATTTAAAAATTAAAATTAATGTAATCATTTTCAATATGTATTTAAATATATAATATTAAGACATTAAAAAGGTTAGAGATTTGTGACTTATGTTTTGTCCATGTCAAAGTATAAAAGAAACAGAATTTAGTAAGTCAATCCAATTGAAATATTAATTGTACTTTTTGTATGGAAAATATTTTATTTTGCTAAAATTTGATATGGTAGAAACTGAATTTCGTAAGTTAATTCAATTGAAATATTAATCCAATTGAAATATTAATTGTATTTTTTGTATGAAAATATTTTATTTTGCTAAAATTTGATATAGTAAGTTACTATGTTGTTTTTTTTAAAGAAATTTTGAGAATGGACATATCAATGGTTCCACATCAAGTTTTCCTTGTTTCCTAATAACGTTAGGATTTTAGTAATCCATTCATTGTTGACTTTCAATTATTTTTCCTTTGATCAAACATATTTTTGTGCTTTTCAAAGTTATATATAGGAAGAGTAAAATAGTTAATTCTTTTTATAATATTTTAATTATATTTATCAAACATACGATTGGATAATAAGTTGGTACTCTTATTGTCGAACTCTTTTCGTGAATGTTTACATAGCCTAAGTTTTAAGTATATAATATCTTCATTGACACTCTTTTTGAGGTTCTTAAATAAGACCTGACACAACTCATTTTTCCAATTTTGTATAACCTAAGTTCCTAAGTTTAATGAAGCTCTTTATGAGAAAGACCACAATGGCTCTGCATCTATTAATAGATATCATTAAAGACAATGGCTCTGCATTTATTAATAGATATAATTAAATTCATGTCTAGTCGACTGCCGAGATGATCAATAAAGGGCCAATGAAGGGAAGGTCTATAAGTGAGACTAATCTCTGCATGCATGAATTTTGGCAATAATTTTTATCACCTTTGTCCATCGCCACCACCATCATCAATTATAATTATTGGATGCTTTGCTTCTATATCCTATTTTTCATATTTCTCCTTATATGTTTGACAACTTCTACTGTTTGCTTCAACTTTGAAAGGTTCAACTCATGCACCTGGTATTGAGTTCCACCGTTATTCATCATTCATCAGTAAGATAGATGATTGCCATTGTGTCATTCATATTTACTGTCTTTGTTTGCAAGTAGGGAATTGTCAAAATATTAATAATATTGTATTACATGTTTAGTACTAGTAAATGCTTTGAAAAATAACTAATACTAGTAAATACTAAATACTTTGAAAATTTTGTTTGATTTCTTTGCATGACAAAAAAATTGAAATTCTTCTTAATTTATGGAAACTAGCATCACCTTTGTGGTCATCACTAATAACAACAGTACCATGAACATATATGTACTGAACCACTTGCGCTTGAATTTTCCCTTGAAGCCCTTTGAATTTATATCCTATATAAATAACCCCTCCCCTCAACAATTAACATACTAGAAGTCGGGAATCCAATTTGTAGGTAGAACTAAAGTTGAATCTTCCCTCCCAGCTTAGTGAGAAGCCCACGAAATCTGTAAAGCAATTCAAGAATCCAATTTCTATGAATAAAACTATAATGCAATTGATAAGCATAATTCACTAGTCCAACTTCCAACGAAATACAAGTGTAGAGGAGATTCCAAAAAATATATAATAAACAATAAAAATATGTGCATCATGCTCTTTATAAAAAGATAGGTCATTCAACTGCCAGAGTAAATTAACCTAGAAAATAGGATATTCTCACCTTCCACTGGGATTTCAGAATTTAATACTCTTCTTTCTTTGTGGATGAAAGATATTGGCATTCTTCATAGGTTGAATGAAATTTATAATATCCTTTTAGCACTAGAAGTCACCCTCAGATTGCATAGAAGGTAAGCCCAATACCCATTAGTTTATACAGTAAATGTAAATGAGTTTTAAGAGGCCAAATGGAGAAGACTCAATGAAAATAACGTTCTAAATCAGAAATCTGGACTGGTATGCACAAGAAATTGAGGTCTTAGATAAAATTCAGTCAGTAAGTTGGAGTAAAGGTGAGTACGAGGAAGACTTTGGTGAGAAAAGTGTATAGGTTTTCCATGAACATCATGCCTTACAACAACCTAAGGAAGAAAAACTTAAACACAAGATCCTCTTGGATTCAAATTTCAAGGAAACTGAAAGAAATCATAACAACATTATAATCAAACATTCATCATAATACAGTCACAACAATCCATGTGAATCAGTCAGTCATGAACTCTCTCAGTATTAGAGGAAAATAAGATGGAGTAAGAAAGCTTACTTAGATTAATCAAGAAGTCTCAAATCAAGACATAACCAAAGAACCAGTGTTCTTCATCGAAATATTACAATAGCAGGGAGCCTAGCTCAACCATTTGACCTTTAACAAAATATCATAAATAACTGCTTATAATCAGAACTTATGCAACCACCAAGAGTGTGATCAGACGATTGCTTTCAAAGTTTTTAGTCAACGCCTGCTCTGTCAGAGTGTGCAGGCCTTCTTACGTTAGATGCGAGCTCGACTCAGTGCGAGCTCTGTGAGAAAATCTGTCCACCAGGGAGCTTTGGACTGACAATCAGCCCCCATGACCCTTCTCTCCACGCATTCCATTTATGGGGGAGACAAGGTCTCAACCACCTGCCCCATTTCCATTAACTACCTTCATCGGGATCAGGACGAGGCCTGACACCCATGAATGTTCCAGATGGTGCCCGTGACTTCTTCGAGTCAATCCCGATGCCTCGAGGCCAATCAAATCTTCTTTTGTGACCAAATATGGGTGCTCTCGGCCTTTGGTGCATCTCCTCTCCATCACTCCATCTTCAATGTGACCTAGGGCCATGACCCTATGCAATTGCACGATTATGGGCGCTACCAAGGGTGGTCTGAAAGAAAATTGCTCTTGTCCCCACAATTCACTATGAACCGCCATGCGTCCCTTTCTAAAAACCACGGTTCTGATTGTGGCCCGCCACTGATATTTTAAAACGTGTGCACCTTCCGACCTCGCAATTTGGTGTGAATGTTGATCTTGCGATCTAAGATTAGGCCCTCTAATCAACGACTCAACTTTGGTTCTTTTTAGATTGATGGATTGGATATTCCCCTTCAAAACAACGACTGAGATTTGCTTCGTGGATCGGCCTTCAGGAATTTCAATTCTTAAACTTCATTTGTCTTCTATTGCTTTTATCCGAAGCGAAGGATCTGGCGACGCGTGGCTCCTATTGATCGACAACTCAGATTCTCTTCGGGTTCTTCGGGCTTCGAGACTTTGTAATGTTTCTCATTTTAAAACTCCCGAAGTAAAACTCCCGGAGTGACGGATTTGATGTCGTGTGGCTCTTGCTGATCAATGACTTAGATCTATTTTGGGCCTTTGGGACTTCAGGCCTTCAGCCACTTCGACAGCTTCGACAAATTCATCGCTTTGGAAGCTTCGACTCTTCGCCTCTTCGGGACTTCTAAGTATTTCTTATTTCAAATCTCCTGAAGCTCATTTACCCGAAGGCTTGGATTGATTGCCACCTGACCCCTTTAAGATCAACGATTCATACTCACTTCGGGGCCTTTTTCTCTGGATCTATACTTCGCGCAAGTTGGCACTCCCGAATGCCCATGAGCCGTTGATCTGGACTGTTATGGGAATATTCATTGTTGAAAGATTAAAACTGCCTTCTGCTTATGCTTCAATCCTGAAACAGATTGCTAAGAAAGTTGTGCTTCATGTTCATGGCTGTGGCCTGCATGATCAAGGATTTGGACGACTGGCTGTGAGCTGAGAAAACAGGGAGACCAGTGACTAAAACACAAGATGAGAGTGCTCACCCTTGGAGAAAACATAGGGGTTTGGGGCCAAGATTTCACTCTGGTAATATATTTAAGGAAAACCAGGGTGCACAAACGAACAAGGGAAAACATAGAATGATTTACAAGCAGAAGGGGGAAAAACTTAAGATTTGGTTTGCGAAAAGGATAGAGACGGGGCAAGACTACAAACTCGAGTATATCAACACGCACCTATGGCCCTTGACAACCCTATGTGATAACATATCCCAATAAGAACTTCCAAACCTGCAAAAGGATATTTTTTCCATTACAACCATAAGAACACCTAAGCAATAGAATCATGGATATGAACCAAGCAAAGTAAAAAATGACAATGTGAGCATGGAAACAAAAACCTCTTGGCGTAGGCTGTGCTTCATTCCTCCATGAAATATCCTTTTCTTTAAATCCTTTGAATCAACCACCCATCCTTCTGAATCTAAAAAAGTTGCCCACTGTGGAGAAAATCTCAAAATTACTACAAAATGATTCATATTGACACAAGAAAAAACACTTTTTTCTTAAACTACAAAAAGATCACCTGAGAAAATAATTGCAATCTAAAATAGACACAATTGACTGATGCAGGAATTGAAAAAACAGGCCTTAGGGAAATAGTTTAATGAATTTAATGAAAGAAGTAGATCACTGACTGATGTAAGGAATTGAAAAAACAAGCCTCAGGGAAATAGTTTAATGAATTTAATGAAGGAAGTAGGCCTCAATGTTCCTAACTAAGTTTTTGTGGTTGGAAGAAGATCTCTTGAGGTGGTAGGCGCCTTAGACGGATAAAGTACCCTCCCAATAGTGGTCGGAGGAAGAGTCGACGAAACAACATAAATGGTTGGAGAATTACCCATACTTGTAGCCGCTGGACTTGGAAATGTAGTGGCAGATAGAGAAGCCACAACAAGGATGGAAACTAAAACCAGAGAAACCATTCCCCAAGAGCTGGGACGACTGCAAAATTTATCCTCATTATAAGATGAGTTAAAGTTATCATTCTTGTATTTTGATGTAACAGATATTATTCAAGTGCACCTTTAGTTTATTTGATACTCACACATGATTATCTATGTTGATTGTATTCAATTACCTCATAGGAAATGCATTGCCTAGTGCCATTCCCCAAGAGATGGGACAACTGCAAAATTTATCATCATTGTAAACACCTCTTTTCAGAGAACTTATTTATATTTTCATTCCATTAATACATACATTAATCCTCTTATTCATTTTTAAAATATAATTCTCGTGATATTTTGATGGTCTAGAACTTATTTAAATTTCCATTCCATTCATTTTCAATATAATTCTAGTGATTTTAATGGTTTATCTTGAATTGTGATTGTTGTGAATCTCATGGCCGGGTGATGGCAAGTCCATTCTAATTACAGAAAAAGGTTGTGACTCTATATATCTTTTCAAGTCTTTATCATTTTTAAACTAAAGGTAAGTTAATTTGTATATCCCTCAATGTTATTATCATTTTTACAATTTAGATTTTTATTATTTAAATATTTAAGTAAATATTAAAAAACAATTCCATTTATTCTTATAGTTCATGTAAGTGTAATTCATGTAAGTGTAATTTCCTCCTCTCGCAATTCCAATTATTCATGTAGTTCATGTAAGTGTAATACTTTTGGTCGTTTGAGATTGAATAATAAAATTGTGTGAGCCTTATTTTCCTAGTGTGTAAGTACACTTTGCTATGGAAGTTTCCATGTTAATACGGAATTTCACCTTTTTATAATTAGATGCTAAAAAATGAACTTCCCAGTTTAATTGATATTCTTATATGTAGTTTTATTTTATTTCAATGCCTTCTAGAGGTTTTAAATATATTGAGTCACCAAAGACAGAGTCTATCTTCTTTGGCATAGTTGTTTCTATTGTAAACTTCTCTCACTAGTCTAGCTGAGCAGGACAACTTTTAATAAATATTTAGCATGATTTTTCAGTTAGGTAGTTAACTAAAATAAAAAGTGAAACAACTTTTGTCAGTCAGAGCGAAACAATGCTTGTCAGTCAAAAATAAAGCAACATGTTTCTTGTTGTTGTTGTAAACAAAAATCGCTCAGTCTAATAAAAAGGGTGTCTTCTTGCTGAAAATACAATAGATGTTCATTCACTTCTCAATTCCAATATTGTTCTCTTTCATTCTCTGTGTATTTGTATTGTGCAACATTTTATTCTTCTGCTAGTCTATTTTGTTGGTACATTTTAAATTTTGCATATAGAATTGTGGATCAATTGGTATCAGAGCCTGGATCCAAGCCAGCTTCTGCTCATCCATGGAATTCAGAAGAGAGGCCATCCAACAATTTTTTTTTCTTAGAGCCAAATGTCTTTCTCAGGACTTCTATTGCATCCTCCTCAAGGTTTCCAACACATTCATCTTTCACCATTCTCCAACATCCAGTGATAGATCGACATTGGTGGTGAATGAAAACTATGTTTCCGCAAAGAGATCCATCTACAGAGGATTCTGCGTCCACTGCCACAACTCCAATTCAGTATTTAATGATGGCTCTCCAGGGGCTAATCCATCTGCAACAACACAGAGCTCGAACACCCATGCAACTCGATACACGCTTCAAATTACTGAAGTTTGTAGGACAAATGAATGGTGAGAATGTTGACTCTTGGCTTCGTAGTATTTCCACATACTTCCATACATGTCCTGAGATGACAGAAGAGATGAATCTTCAGATCGTTGGTCTGCAACTCGAGGGAATTGTGCAGACATGCTGGGACACTTAACTATAGACTTATTCCTAGGTCATGGATAAAGGTGACCTGGTCGAGACACATACATTGCACATTACAATGTGGGATGGATTCTGCTAGGCTCTTAAAGAGCGCTTTTACCCTCCGGGCTATCGTCAAAACCTCCTCGCCAGATGGTTGCAGCTCTGACAACTGGCCAATCAATATGTACATGGATACATCGACATCTTCTACAAACTACGCATCCAGCTCCACATCACCGATCCAGAAGAGGTATGGATTGTCAAGTTCAATTCTGGATTATTCTTAAGCATCTGTCATGAAGCTGATTTGTTTGAGAGTTCTTCCTTGGCCAAGGCATTTCTTCAGGCCTTGGCCGTCAAGCGTAAAGTGACTCCTTGAATCCACTCATCCCAACCCAGATATGACCCTTCTATTGTTGGCCCTTATCAGGTTACTCCTACCACCGCCTCCACACATCAAACGAAGCCCTGGTGTACCTTCCACAAGACCAACTTGCATGATTTTTCCAACTGTCGGGCACTTCAAAACCTTCGCCCCAACAAAACTTGTTTAGCAGAGGTCACCCAGTGCAATTCCCCTAATCCCCTTGAAGTCGTTTCTCTCTAAAATCCTACAAAATTTGTCCCATATTTAATTCTAATGACCACCAATGAACACAAAACCTCTCATCTACCCCAATTTACCCACAATTGTCAAATTAAGCATGAATTTGCTACTCTCATCCTAAACAATGGAAGGCAAAATAACCTCATTGCACAAGACTTGTTCTAACACCTACAACTCCCAACTACTCTGCACTCTGAACCATATCAGCTTGGATGGGTACAAAAACAAGGCCCGCGCCTCACTGTCTCTCGGTGTTGTGATGTGACCTTTGTTATTGTCCCTTTCTGGGATATTGTGGTGTGTGATGTTTCTCCTTTAGATTGTGTTGACTTATTACTTGGAATCCCCTACCAACATCCCAAAATGTTATTTATCATGCTAATCTCCATAAATACCACATGCAACATGAGGGACGCACCTATAATCTCATCTCCTCTACCCCTCACTCCACACAGCCTCTGACCAAACAAGCAACCGTTAAGCAAGTAAATATGAAAAAACATGTTTCCTTGTGTTTGGTTCACCCCATTAAACCAGACCATCTGACCAAACCAACACCTCAAGACATGGCTCCCCCACTCCCAAAAGTTGTCAATGTCTTTCCCCAACCCACAGGACTGCCCCCGTCTTTGTATATTGAGCACACCATTGATCTCATTCTAGAAGCCTCTTTGCCCAATGCCCCTTCATACCACCTCGCTCCCCAAGAAATTGATGTGATAACAAGCCCACCTGACCAACTTATGTTTATTTGATAGTCACACATAATTATCTATGTTGATTGTATTCAATGACCTCATAGGAAATGCATTGCCTAGTACCATTCCCCAAGAGTTGGGGCAACTGTAAAATTTATCATCATTGTAAACATCTCTTTTCAGAGAACTTCATTCCATTAATACATACATTAATCCTCTTATTCATTTTTCATACATATTTATATTTTCATTCCATTAATACATACATTAATCCTCTTATTCATTTTTAAAATATAATTCTCGCGATATTTTAATGGTCTAGAACTTATTTAAATTTTCATTCCATTAATACTGACATGAATCTTCTTATTCATTTTCAATATAATTCTCGTGATTTTAAGGGTTTATCTTGAATTGTGATTGTTGTGAATCTCATGGCGGGGTGATGGCGAGTCCATTAAAGGTTGTGACTCTATATATCTTTTCAAGTCTTTATCATTTTTAAACTAAAAGTAAGTTAATTTGTATATCTCTCAATGTTATTATCATTTTTACAATTTAGTTTTTTATTATTTAAGTAAATATTAAAATACAATTCCATTTATTCTTATAGTTCATGTAAGTGTAATTTCCTCCTCTGGCAATTCCAGTTATTCATGTAGTTGTAATACCTTTGGTCGTTTCAGATTGAATAATAAAATTGTGTGAGTCTTATTTTCCTAGTGTGTAAGTACACTTTGCTATGGAAGTTTCCATGCTAATATGGAATTTCACCTTTTTATAACTAGATGCTAAAAAAATGAACATCCCATCTTAATTGATATTCTTATATGTAGTTTTATTTCAATGCCTTCTCGAGGGTTCAAATATATTGAGCTATCAAAGAGGGAGCTCATCTCCCTTTGCATAATTGTTTTTATTGTAAACTTTCCTTACTAGTTCAGTTGAGCAGGGTAACTTCTAATAAATAATTAGCATGATTTTTTTGTTAGGCAGTTAACTAAAATAAAAAGCGAAACAATTCTGGTTAGTCAGAGTGAAACAACACTTGTCAGTCAGAAATAAAACAATAAGTTTCTTGTTGTTGTTATAAACAAAAATTTCTCAGTCTAATAAAAAGGGTGTCTTCTTGTTGAAAATACAATGGATGTTCATTCACTTCTCAATTCCAATATTGTTCTCTTTCATTCTCTGTGTATTTGTATTGTGCAACATTTTATTCTTCTTCTAGTCTATTATGTTGGTGCATTTTAAATTTTTCATATAGAATTATGGATCTATTGGTATCAGAGCCTGGATCCAAGCCAACTTCTACTCATCCACGGAATTCAGAAGAGAGGCCATCCAATTTTATTTTTTTCTTAGAGCCAAACGTCCTTCTCAAGACTTCGAGTGCGTCCTCCTCAAGGTTTCCAACACGTTCATATTTCACCATTCTCCAACATCCAATGATAGATCAACATTCATGGTGAATGAAAACTATGTTTCCGCAAAGAGATCCATCTACAGAGGATTCTGCATCCACTGCCACATCTCCCATTTAGGATTTAACGATGTCTCTCCAGGAGCTAATCCGTCTGCAATAACACAGAGCTCCAACCCCCATGCAACTCGATACATGCTTCTAATTACCGAAGTTTGCAGGACAAATGAATGGTGAGAATGTCGACTCTTAGCTTTGTAGTATTTCCACATATTTTCGTACATGTCCTGAGATGACGGAAGACATGAATCTTCAGATCGTCGGTCTACAACTCAAGGGAATTGCGCAAACATGGTGGGACACTCATCTATAGACTTATTCCTAGGTCATGGATAAAGGTGACCCGATCGAGACACATACACTACACATTACAACGTGGGATGGATTCTACTAGGCTCTCAGAGAGCACTTTTACCGACCGGGCTATCGTCAAAACCTCCTTGCTAGATGGTTGCAGCTCCGACAACTGGCCAATCAGTATGTACATGGATACATCAACATATTCTACAAACTACACATCCAACTCCACATCACTGATCCAGAAGAGGTATTGATTGTCAAGTTCAATTCTGGATTATTCTTAAGCATCCATCATGAAGTTTATTTGTTTGAGAGTTCTTCCTTAGACAAGACATTTCTTCAGGCCTTGGTTGTCGAGCATAAAGTGACTCCTTGAATCCACTCATCCCAACCCAGATATGACCCTTCTATTGTTGGCCCTTATCAGGTTACCCCTACCACCACCTCCACACATCGAATGACGCCCTGGTGTACCTTCCACAATACCAACTTGCATGATTTTTCCAACTGTTGGGCACTTCAGAACCTTCGCCCCAACAAAACCCTTTTTCCAGAGGTCGCTCAGTCCAATTCTCCTAACCCCCCTAAAGTCGTTTCTCTAAAAAATCCTACAAAATTTGTCCCATATTTAATTCTAATGACCACCAATGAACACGAAACCTATCATGTGTCCCAGTTTACCCACAATTGTCAAATTAAGCATGGATTTTCTACTCTCATCCTAAACAATGGAAGCCAAAAGAACCTCATCACCCAAGACTTGTTCCAATGCTTCAAATCCCAACTACTCTGCACTCTGAACCATATCATATTGGATGGGTACAAAAGCAAGGCCCACGCCTCACTGTCTCTCGGTGTTGTGAGGTGTCCTTCATTATTGTCTCTTTCCGGGATATTGTGGTGTGTGATGTTTCTCCTTTAGATTGTGCTGAATTATTACCTGGAATCCCATACCAACATCCCAAAATGTTATTTATCATGCTAATTTTCATAAATACCACATGCAATATGAGGGACACACCTATGATCTCACTGTTGATATTATGGTAGTTGCGGGAGGTATTTACCTCCACGTGTAAACCTGACAAGGATAGAATACTCTAGGAAGCAAGAAGAAACCCTAATGAGTTGGATAATAACCCTAGAAGACTTGTCGGCTCAAGAAGATAATTTATATTAGGTTATTAGCCTCCAAGAGAAGAAGTCGTCCAGAAATAATAATATATACTGAACAGATAGATACCCAGAATGAGAAGTCAACCCAAGTAGTTAGCCAGAATTAGTATAAATACAGGAGGCCAGTTCTCATTCTAGCAGGCAATCTTAGAATTGCAGAGCAACAACTTGTGTGCACTGCAATGCCCAGTCTTGTGCGCAGGTTTGAGGAGAGCTGCCATTGCAGCTGCTGCAGCTAGTAGATCGTGTTTTTCTTGGACTATCTCTTGGTTAGGGTTTGGACTATCTAATCATCTCTTGTTGATGCACTATCCTTGGGGAAAGGTGCACTACCCTTTGTTTGGCTATCTAGCCTAGGGTTTGCTTCCAGAGTGATTCTCTATCAAGGTTAAGGTGCTCGGAGG
>JZKD02S1357033.1:939608-957170 GCA_000966675.3 Picea glauca | reverse complement strand
TGTTTGGCTATCTAGCCTAGGGTTTGCTTCCAGAGTGATTCTCTATCAAGGTTAAGGTGCTCGGAGGGTGGCTTCGGCCTATGGTTGGGTGACAAGGGTATTGTCAATGGTAAAACAAGCACATCCATTATATTCTAACAAGTTATGGGCCCACACCTCTTTCATTTAGTCTAACCGCTAGAAGGAAACATATCCGTAAGGATATTAAGCTCGTTGAAGAACTGCCGCTAGGGTTTCTAGTAGGAGCAGTCACCATAGCACTGCCGCTAGGGTTACTAGCAGGTGTAGTTGCAGAAACCCTAATCCTCTTGTTGAGGAACCTTAAATTAAGGGATTGACCTAATCTCCAAATAGATCAGTGCACCCTAGCCTAGCGCATCTCCTGGTACTCTCAGAAAGCCAAGACGTGAAGTTTGAGCTTTTGGTCAAATCTAGGGTTGACCAAGTCAAAGCAACCATGACTTACTCTATGAATTCAGAAAACAAGCTAGATGGAGATTCTAACTTCAGAGCGTGGAAGACAAGGATCGACCTCATCCTTGCCAAAAATAAAGTGCTGGATATCGTGAAAGGAAAGATCGTGAAACCAGAGTTTAAAGAAGGAAAAGAGAAGGAACCACAGAATGTTGCAGTTATGGAGAAGTTCAAAGACGATGACATCAATGCTATGAGTATCATAGTGGAATCTATAAAATACCACTTGATACCCTACATCTCCCATCCTGACTCATCGAAGAATATGTACGATGCCCTAACAAATCTCTTCTCGGTCGGAAACATTGGACAAGTTATGAGTTTGAAGAATGAGCTCCGTGACATGAAGATGAATGATGAGGACAACATAACATCATATTTTGTGAGAATCTCTCAGTTAAGAGATCAACTACAAGCTATTGAAGAGATCATCTCAGAGAAGGAATTGATAAACATAGTACTCAATGGTCTTCCCAAGATGTGGGATGCATTTGCCGCAAGCATGAACACAAGAAAGGAGTATCCGACATTTGAAGAACTTTGGACTTGCTCTGCTCAAGAAGAATCAAGGATCAGTGCAAAAGAGAAACCCCAAAAGAAGTATGATGATCAAGCCTTCACACCAAGATTCAAGAACTTCAGGAACAAAAGGAAGTTTGGTTCAAAGAGTAAGACAAATCAAGAGAAAGATATTTCAGAAATACAATGCTTCAACTGTCAAAAGTATGGTCACTACAAGAATCATTGTCCCGAGCTAAAGAAAAGGAAGGAGAAACATGAAGCATCAATTTCCGAAGTAAAGGAACCTACAAATAAGACTAAGCAAGATGAAAGAGACTTCTTCTTCTAAAAGTAACAATACTCTTCTTATTTCTTGTACATATCTTGTTTGCTTCATCTCTGTACATATCTTGTATATCTATCTCTTGGAAGATAATGTGTTCCAAGAACTATACCTATGGAAGAACAACAAGATAAGGATTGATATCATTATATAATACACATGAAAGGATGAAATATGTCAAACAAATCATGTCAAAGCTATTGCAAGATAAGCCGAATCAATCATGAAGAGACTTAGAAGAAGCAAAGACAGAAAGAAGTCAACAATCAAGAGGAAATTAGAGAAAGAATTATGACGTTTTGTAGAAGACAACCAGACGGAAGTGTGGACTCTGTTAGACAAAGAGAGCCAATTATATATTGCAGAAGACAATAAGGATGCAGATGAAAGCGTGGACTCTCTTAGACAGAGGGAGTCGATTATATGCACTCATACATGAAGCAAGGATTAGGAGGGAGCTAATCCTATGATCCATTGAAGATGATGAAGTATATATCCATGGTAGTTGTCATGAAAGATAGTACATGTCTATTTCAACCCCAGAAGAAGTCTTCTTCGAAGAGAAGCCTTAAAGTATCCTTGGTTGTCCATCCACATCCGTGATCCTATGATGAAAGAAAGAAATGGAATCTTTAGGGCATGGAGTCTATAAGAAACTCCATGAACCTGAGAACTAAAGAAACACATCAGGAAGAACATGAAGATTCCAAGAAAGAAAGAGAATCTAGAACAACCATTCATTGTATTAAGAATCACAAGATTACCAGCCTGATATGAAATTACTAAAAGGAATCAACTAAAACTTGTGGTGAAGAACAATCTATATATGCAAGCATTGCAAGATCCAAAACTAGGGTTTCTCCTAGATGGAGGGAGAGGACTATGATGATTACTTGTTCCAGTAAATCAGACATGCCTCTACATGAGTCATTATATCATCCACAATATCCATGGGTGGAGTTCTACATCAGATGAATGTAAAGAATGTTCTCCAAAGAAATTGAATAAAGAGCATATGAAGAGAAACCTCAAGACTTTGATGCATAGACCCTTGTATGCAGATGGAAGAAGATAACTTGGTAGAGAACCTTCAGTGCATAGTATAAGCGTGGTGAAGATTCTCTATAACAGAGATATTGTATCAAGATGATTACTCAGTAGATCATATCTCATGATGACAGAAGAAGTGTCACATGGATACGTTCCAGTGTTCCAACAATGATACACTTTATTGATCAAAGCTACATGAAGCCTTCAAAGAAAAACCAGTGCTTCAGAACGAAGTACATTTGAAATCAAGCATTACATTATCCGTGATGAAGTCCAGAAAGGAGAAAGTGGTTCTCCAATACATATCTCCACAGATGAGAAGATAAGCAAAGATTTTGGTAAAGCTTCCATCCAAGATGAAAGAGTTTGCGTACTCAAGCTAGATCTCGTGGAGATGACTTCCTTATTGAAAGAAGAAGAGATGACTCCCAGGTTGGGAGGGAGCACTGATATGTATTGATTTATGGACAGTCATTTTTCAATTCGAAAAATGGTCCAGGATGAGTATTTTCCTTTCCAGTTCAAAAAGTGGATTGAGATTTCTGACGGACAACAATTTCCCATTGTGGTTAACATGGGAAATGGTCTAGATTTCTGATGTATCATAGACAATGAACTCCCATTGCGGTTAACATGGGGAGTGGTCTAGGGCAGTCTCTCTTCTTGAGGGTTACTCAAGAAGACTGGCCCACCTTGCCGGACAACGATTTATCATTGTGGTTAACATGAGGAATGGTCCGTTTTGGAGGTTGATACAGGACAATCTTTTCCTCTTGTGGTTAACAAAGGAAATGGTCTGGACAATCATTCCTTAGGGTTTATACATTCTCTCCAGGGTGCACTTTGATTAGTGTAGGAGGAATGGCCCAGGGCGGGGAATGGTCCAGGCTTAGCAATCAGGGACAGACATTCCTTAGGGTTTATACATTCTCTCCAAGGTGCACTTTGATTAGTGTAGGAAGAATGGCCCAGGGTGGGGAATGGTCCAGGTTCAGAAATCAAGACAGTTATTCTTCCGTGCTTGAGAAGAATAGTCCAGACAACTTATCATTGATGTTTTACCTTTTTAAGGGCATATATTCTTTTAGATCTCACAGATGTGAGTGTAATATTGGCTAAGATGATTCCGTTTATATCATAACATTGTTTCTGTGCAGGTTGATATCAGATGATTGTTATGAAGACTGCATGACAATTAATGTATACTACTGTGGTGGATGTGTTCCACTGTTTGTGACTATACGTTACTGATCAAGTACTTGTGTGCTACTTTATGTGGTAGTGTACCACTGGATTGTAGTTATGTACTACTATGGATAGACACAGTCGTGTTCTATTTTGTTCTGATTGCCTTGAAGACTATCAACATTTTATTGGAAAGAATTAACACTCAGATGAATGATGAACAAATATTTTCCAGACAGAAAATGGTTCAAAACATTTACTCTTCTAGATTAGAAGAATGGCTCTTGTATCACTCTGTGGAGTGAGAATCATGTCTGATTACTCAGATAGAGTATGGTTTTGAGAGATGATGCAACTGATGATGATGATGGTGCTCATGATCTAGTCATGATCTAGTCTATACAACTATGTTGATGCTACCGGGTGAATGATATGTTTTTGTGCTCAAGACCATTACCTGTAATACCTCCCTAGCTAGGAGGGAGTGTTGATATTATGATAGCCGCGGGAGGTATTTACCTCCATGTGTAAACTTGACAAGGATAGAATACTCCGGGAATCAAGAAGAAACCCTAATGAGTTGGCTAATAACCCTAGAAGACTTGTCGGCTCAAGAAGTTAATTTATATTAGGTTATTAGCCTCCAAGAGAAGAAGTCAGCCAGAAATAATAATATATACTGAACAGACAGATACCCAGAATGAGAAGTCCACCTAGGAAGTTAGCCAGAATTAGTATAAATACAGGAGGGCAGTTCTCATTCTGGCAGGCAGTCTCAGAATTGCAGAGCAACAACTTGTGTGCACTGCAGTGCCCAGTCTTGTGCACAGGTTTGAGGAGAGCTTCCATTGCAGCTGCTGCATCTAGCAGATCACATTTGGCTTGGACTATCTCTTGGTTAGGGTTTGGACTATCTGATCAGCTCTTGTTAATGCACTATCCTTGGGGAAAGGTGCACTACCCTTTGTTTGGCTATCTAGCCTAGGGTTTGCTTCCTGAGTGATTCTCTTTCAAGGTTAAGGTGCTTGGAGGGTGGCTTTGGCCTATGGTTGGGTGACAAGGGTATTGTCAATGGTAAAACAAGCACATCCATTATATTCTAACACTCACTTCCTCTACCCCTCACTCCACAGAACCTCTGACCAAACAAGCAACCATTAAGCAAGTAAATATGAACAAACATGTTTCCTTGTGTTTGGTTCGCCCCATTAAACCAGACCATCTGACCAAACCAACACCTCAAGACATGGTTCCCCCACTCCCAAAATTTATCAATGTCTGTCCCCAACCCACGAGACTGCCCTCGTGTTTCTATATTGAGCACATGATTGATCTCATTCTGGAAGCCTATTTTCCCAATGCCCCTTCATACCACCTCACTCCCCAAGAGGTTGATGTGATATCAAGCCCACCTGACCAACTTATGAATTCAGGCCCTACTGCACCTTCATCTTTGCTTTGTGCATCTCCAACATTCTTATGCCAAAACAAGTTTATGTTCCAGTAGTCTTCACCAACAGGTTATGTACTCCAACACAAGTGCCAACATATTATAACACTTTGCCTGGAAGTTCCTCTTTTTCCAAACATATTATTGAGAAAGCTTCAACCAAACATTATTCTAACAAATGCAGTATAGCGGGACAAAATCATTTGTAGAGGCATCCCTTCTTAGTTGGAGTAATTAATCAGACTGAGTGTATTCAAAACACCTGTGGTTCTTCTAGCGAGATTGTATTTAAGGGAAATGTTGAGGCAAATAATGAAGTGCTAGTTGATCGATACCGAGTGGGGTCTGCACATCAACAACAAGAAAAACACTCAGCGCAACATTATACCCATACTTTCGCTCAACGCCATCTCTAGGTAGTCGATGCATTACCAACTACACTAGAGTGTGCACAACAGAGGCCTCATAAAATTCACACGCCATTGTTCTTTCACTTGAAATCTCATGTGTGGCTCTTGCAGGACAAGCATTGATTATGAGGAAAAAATTATCAACTGTTCCCACTCAGATATGATCTCGACATAGTTTGAGAAAGCATTGGAGAGAATGCACTGCAAATTTCCTCATTTTCCGATGGAAGCGAGGACGCTTTTGTATCTAAATAGGGAGGAATTGGTCCACCAAAGAGGGTGACAATCTCCCTTTGCATAGTTGTTTCTATTGTAAACTTCCCTCGCCATTCCAGCTGAGCAGGGAAGCTTCTAATAAATAATTAGCATGATTTTTATGTCAGACAATTAACTAAATACAAAGTGAAATAACGCTTTTCAATTAGAAATAAAGAAACAAGTTCCTTGTTGTTGTTGTAAACAAAAATCGCTAAGTCTGATAAAAAGGGTGTCTTCTTGCTGAAAATACAATAGATGGTCATTCACTTCTCAATTCCAATATTGTTCTCTTTCATTTTCTGCGTATTTGTATTGTGCATCATTTTATTCTTTTTCCAATCTGTTTTGTTGTTGCATTTTAAATTTTGCATTTAGAATTGTGGATCATATATTCATCATAAAATTGTATACAAAATTTATAGGGTTGGAGCTTTATTTTTCTTCTCAAAATGTTATACTAAATTTTCTGATTTAACTCTTAAATATGCAGTATAATTGGGCTGCGTATAATTGAGACAGTAAAAAGGTAATATTTTTGACACAGCTTTGAATATTCTTTATAAATGTAAAATGATGTGCATTCCTACTCTACATTTAAACACTATATATAATTTTGATTTGGAATGGATGAACCAACTCTATGTCAAAGGTAGCCACATTGTTCGGAATGCATGTTTTAATATACATCTATATATGAACGTTGTGGTTGACAATTAGTCAAATCAGCCCATGAATTTGCAAAAGCATCAAAGATATTTTTTCTTAGTTGCATCTATGGGTAATAATTTTAGTTGTATGCATGAGAATATATCATCTATCTCTATGCAAGCTTAAACAATCTTACATCTAATACCCAAATAACACTCTTACTTGATGTTGGATGAGTATTGGATTATCTTGATCTATATCTTTGGATATAGTTTTTTGGCATTTTGATACTTTACATGATGTTAGAATTATAGAAATTGCACAAATATCTAAATCCTAAAGTCCCAACAATTGAAAATGCAAATAAATAATAAATACATAAAAAAATTCTAGAAGCCTACAATAAAAGAGCCTTTTGTTTTATCTCCAAAAAAGCACATCGCAAGCACTCCCCAATGCAATCTCATCTAAATCTAAATCGAATGCACACCTGGGATGCCATTTCATTTTTCACCAAAGAAAACGGCCTTTATAATTCAATCCCATTTGAAAACCTAATCAATGTGTATTTAGATCTTGACACTTCTCCTAAACTACTTTAAAGGGAAGAAGACTTAACCTTTCATGACTTTGCCTAGGAAAGATTGACTAGGACCTTATTTCTAAAGAATAAATATTATCATCTGCCATGAAGTAAAGAAATCATCAGTACTCTATATCAGTTTTGGCTTTGTTCCAAACCATTATAGTGGAATATTTCAGATTTATCACCATGTTGAATTCTGCCTTCTAAACAGATGTGCATCCTTCCAAGATGGATCTTAAATGAAATTACAACAGTTTATATACTCACGTGGGTAGGTGAAATACAAACTAATCTTTGATTCAAAGAACATGAAATCATCACACGTAAATTAGATTAGTTCAATGTTTTTAAGGTCATTCAATTGAACTAATACTAAATAGAAAATAGTATTTTTCTCTAGTAGAGTGGGAAGTTTGAAACTGGAGAAGATAAATGAAACTAGTAAATACCCATATGTTGTTACTATCTCCCTTGCATACAAATTGCTTCTTTACATGTATTCTTCTCCAAGAACCAAAAGACATCCAAAATACTTTCCCCTTCTCATGAGCTATGTAAGAGATGAATTAGAATTATTGAGATCTACCTTGGTATATGAGATATTTGAATATAGCAGAACTTCAAAATACTAGTGGTTACCTGTTAAAAAGATTTGCAATATATTCACAATCATGTCGTTCATAAAACCAAATTTCATTCACTTCCTGAGCTGCATTTCGATAAAGCAAATATGGAACTTGGACTTCGTATTAAAAATCACCAAGCAAATTCTCAACCAAGTTCTATGTTTGTAGTTAAGAAATTAGAAATCATTGAAAATATTGGATCACCAAAGATACAAGAGATAGTAATGTAAAAATTCAAAATCAAGTTCAAAATGAAAATTCCAAGATTGTAAATATTAATTGCTCTCTCTATGTAACAATTCAAAATGAAAATTCCAAGATCGTAAAAATCAATTACTCTATCTTATATTCTCATACTATGTAAAGGATTTGGTGTTTTCATAATGCTCTAGGGTACATTTACTTTTCCACAATAGAAAACATTCAGAGAAGATGTACAATATATACTATTTATTATACTATATTGTATAAATTCTCAGTAAATGTTACCACATTAGTTAAGATGCTAGAGGGGGAATAGAGTCTAGACATAGGAAGAAAATATTGGCTCCTCTATGAGCCAACCATTCAAATGAGATATGAACAAAGAACATCGACATGTATACCTGTCTAGAATTCCCACAATGAAATCCTAATGAAGACATGATGCATCAACCTACCATGAATATTTGAAATATATCTATTGATCACCCATAAAGAAAGAGTTAAAAACTCAAGTTAGATTCATATATTTTTGATAACAAATGTCAAATGTGCTTGTTGTTGCCGAGCACTATCCTCAACAATAGTATTCCTCATGTTCCAATTCACTTTGCAGATTATTTTATGTCTTCAAATTATACTTTCAGGTTTCAGGTTTGTCGCTGTAATTGATATAACTTGACATAACTTCACCTATATTGAAATATTTTTGTGCAACTTCACTTCTTTAAGCATGCATCCAACAATTGTGTAGTTGCATCAGTTACCTGTTTTCAAAACTTGTAAAAAAATTAAAACTCTTTCCTTCTTGTCTTGATATCAAACAACAATTACTTATGCTTGACATAATATATCTCAGTAATTTTGTAATTTCTATATACAATGATACGATTATAGATACATGCAAATAATGTTATTACGACTACAGTGGCGTGCATAATACTTCTCGGCGGGGACATCACCACTGTAATGGCACTTGTTTATTCATGTGCTTGAAACAACTAGCCATTATGGGATTAAATGGTTTCATTTATGCATTCAAAAAGTTGAGGTGTTTTAATTTTTTAATTTATGGCCATTCCCATCATCTTCATGAAACAAACTATTTATTAGATTTATGGCCAATATAAGGATTAAGGAAAAGCAAAGATAAAATCTTTCAACATTTTGGTAATATTTATTATTTTCTCATGTTTATTTGAATACATTTTTTTAATATGGTTTTGAAATGATATTCTTTGTTTATAAGATATAAGAAAAAAACTTATAATGAAGAAGACTAAAGGTTTTATAATTTTGATTTTTTTAATTGGTCATCGGTATAACATGGTCATAATTTTTTATTGAAATTATGTTTTTTGATCATTCAAAATCATTGTTTTTATTGTGGAAATGGATTTAGCACCCTCGCACCTAATTTTGCAATGTTAACTACTGATATTTGCAATTCTATCAATCCAAAATGATTCAGACTGGATTTTAGACAAAAAAAATATATGTTTTTCTTCGCATTATTTTGAACAGTCGTAAAAGAGCCAATTTGTAAAACATTTAGACTACAAGTTTTTTATATTTATCGTTCAAAATTAGGGTATGTAATGAAAGCAAGTCAACCATGTACCAAACTTATAAATCATAACACAATTTCAAGAATTTTGGAAATTTTATTGCATCAATGGAAAGGCAAACTTACAATGCCATCACCTTAATAGCATGTTGAAGCAAGATGGGCTCCGGTTCACTTTGAGGGAGGGCCCTTTTCTCCTTGTATGCTCCACCTCCAAGACAATTAGTAGTGATGAAACTCCAAAATTATTTGTGGTATTCATGTTGCCCAAACAACCACAGAGAAAACCCTTGTTAAGCCTCACCAACCTTTTGGTCACTATACATAACCTGCCTGGTTTACGATCAATTATCATAATCAAAATATTGAACAAAATACTCAAATGGGATGGTGCAAGCTAATTCTTCCCTAAACAACACTATGATGACTAGGAGGAATAATTCTAGGTATATGAACGACATATTAGAATATGGTGTAAAAATTAAAAAAACTTACAAAATCAAATTAGCTTCGAGAATTATATATAAATTTCATTTATTGAAAATTTGAATAACTAAGAAAAAATCATGTTTTTCTAAAAATGGTATGTTATTTTTTCTCTAAAATATGTTGCATATGTTTACGTTAAGACACCAATTGAGTACTTAAATGATAAGATTTCTTGAAACAAATTTGCACAATTATAGACAACAATTAATTCTTGTGTACCACTATTTTTGCATATTTTTAATGTTAATTTTATATATTTTTTCAATTAATAAAGTTAGTGAAGCCCTGAAATTATGAGGTCAAGCGTTAAGATTGGGTTTGAGCTTCTTACCTCATTTAATCATTTTTTTGGGGGGTATTTAGATTTTCATGTGAACTTGTGCACCAGGGATGATTTTAAGGATGGAAATTTATTTTAAAATGTAGAAACCTTGGCGAATATTACTAATCCTTCATATGCCAACTACAAAATGTTTGGCGATATTTTTGTAAAAATATTCAAATTCCTAAGGATTTTATATAGTTTGTATAAAGTTTTGGCGATTTTTAAGGTAAAATAAATGTATCCTATAGAATTTGGGTGAATCATTTTTAGAATAGCAAATCTTTTTTTGGGAAAAACCATGGAAAATTAGCCCACGAGCGAAATTTAACCCTAAAATCATCCTTGTTGTGCACCATATATTTTTTTCTAGATGGAAAAGACAATAAAAAGTTACACCAAAAACAAAACATCACCTATGTATTTTAGAATTATGATATGTATACAAATATAAATTAATAAAAAAAATATTGATAGGCTAGCTCAAGTGGTTGAGAACCATGAATAGCATGTAGGAGGTCTTGGGGTCAAATCCTTGAGCTAGTTTCCAATTTAGTTAACCTTGGGTACCATCCTCAAATTCAAGGGATGTAAGGCACCGAATCCCTTAAGTACCTTTTTGAGGGATGGCGTATCAACATTTCATTTTTCCTCAGCCATATTAAATCCTCCTATCGATGGCACCATCGTCTTCTGCTCGTCAAGATATTTCCAATGACTGTAATTATGCTCAAAATTGAGCTCTAGATCAAAAGTTTTGGCCTTCCAAAGTTTTATACCTTCTTGGTCAAAGTCCACCTCACCACCATGTCACACCCACGTCATCTATGCCATCCAATGTGGCACTGACGAGTCATAATACATCACCTTCTAGTGTTGATATGGTTGTTGGCATGGATGTTGACATAGCATCAACTACCCGGCTCACCAACCCCTCGACTTATCGCCCCCTAGCCATACCACACTCTTTCACTTTGTAACCATCCTACAATACCTGATGCTCTGAGGTATCGTCCCACCAGGGCACCGACCCGTCGACACATTGGCCTAGTGGAGTACTGGGATATCATTCCCTGAGTAAAATAAACTTTACAACTTTATAACTCCAATGGTCATTCCGATGTCCTAGATGGCAACTCGGACACATGGAACTTCCACAACCTACCAATTGGCATGACACATGGCACTCATAATGCGTCATGAACCAATACCTCAAAATGACAAATTACCTTGACATGTTTCACATTCACCACTTGACATATGGACCTCCCATGTGGACTGACGTATCCATACACGTCATCACGAAGCACCAGGGCTTGTCCAAAGAAGCGACGACACATCCATTTCTCATTGGCTAGGTTTTGTCATCCGACATCACCTTGACATCACTAGCATGTGTCCTCCTTCACGTGCAAGCTAATAGTGGAAGGTTGGAACCCCTCCCTAGAACCTTTCCCCATCAAGCAATTGAAACAAGGGGCCCATAGAAGTTTACACCAATTGCACGCACCCTTCCCCCTGATCTCCTGAAATCCCAGTGGCCATAAAATTTCCAACGTCTGGAACCTTACCCTCATCGGCTTACTGGCTTATCGAGAATTTGTGAGGAGAACATACCTCAGGTAAAACTCTTGGTAGTCCTAGGTAATGGGTGGAACCCATTCCATAAACATGCCCCATAAGGAATTGACATATCGAAACTTTTTCAAGTGTAAATACAATCCTTGAAATTCTTTCGAGGTCTGGTACTCTGGTACCCTAAGGCGTAAATATCCTCTTGAGCTTCTATGAGAGATCAATGACCGGGATCTCTCAACACCCTAATCTAATGGCCAGGATTCAAAGGCACCATCCAAAGGGTATTTACATTCAATCGGGCCCATGTTTGATCTGTCTATATATCAGTTGTTGATACATGTCATACTCAGACACGTTAACTACCATGTGGGCACTCCTTGTCAGCTTGACGTCACCTCTCTCATTCACGAGTAAAGGGGTTGGAACCCTGCATGGGAACCCCAAACACCGGGTATCGAGTATCGAGATCTCACAAGGTATGTGGATTAATTTTTTTCCAAGGCTCTGGTATCTAGTAGCCCGATATTCATAGGCTTCACCTCCTGCTTCAACTCACACAATAAAAATCGGATGACTATCGTCTAGCCGCTTAGTCGATCCTACAACCACTATTCCTCACCAATTCAAAACATGATTAAACAAGTTACTATCCCATCTTATGGATGGTCAATATTAGCCCTCCTCCCCAGATCAAAGACTATTGTAACTCGTTGATTTACATAGGGATTTTGAATGAGGGTTTATTCTAGGACCTAACAATTATGCATTCCATCGTTGCGCCTACTTGCAAGGGTTCTTAAATTAGAATCCATCAGGTTATTTAATCCATTTACTAGCAAGACATAATCTTGCGACATGACACCCAAACGAGGATTTGATATCCCACAAACCATCTGTGTCAAGAGAGGGAAACAACATAAGGTTTTATCGGCCTTTCCTAGATATTTTTGCACACCGAATTTGCCATTAATTCATCATCCCTTTTTGGGAGGATACAACACTTCATTCTCCTCAGATATTGTCATTCATTTCTTGACTTATAGATATGGTTCCCTCTTACAGGGAATCCATTACATCATGCATATCACTGTGCACACCATAAACGTATACACATATTCACTTTATTTACCTCAGAACAATACATGGTTCTTATGTTCAGAGGTGTAATTCATACATAGCTATCATAGTTCCACAAATGCTCAGTACATAGGCTTACAAATGAAACAAGCATACATTCCATGAATGCATTACACGATTACAACCATTCAGATCATCTACATACATGAACATTTAAGACAAATTACAGACAACAACCATTCATTTCACTCTACACACCAAGTATACAAATACTTATATGTTCAGTGAAGAAGTTAACCATCCAACTAAATGCGGGTGTACGCCTTTCCACCCAACCATAGGCTCTACTTACTCAGTAACTTCAGAATCATACCACCCTTGTGCTAGGCCATGATAACACCAGGGGATTTCTCTCATTGTTGACTAATCAAATCAAGGAATGGATCAGGGAGGTTACTCTCCTCCACTCCATTGGCAACAACAACAATTCCCCTTCTTTCCCATTGAACTCAATACCTTCATGACATTTATCAGACGCCTTCCCAACATTATTTTATCTGCATAAGAGAGTCACTTCAAAACTACAATTTCCCTCAGCACCCTTTCCTTTCAGTGTTGGTTCTTCCCAACAAGCATCAAGCCCGTAACCTTCTCTTGCTCCAGTCTGGACTTCAAGTCTTCTCTGCTCTAGCATAACCATTCATTTTCTAGGCATACTTCCTAGTTCTTCTTTTGCTCAAGATTTCCTCCTAGAGATTCCTCTTCTCTTCTCACAAGAGCTTTATTCTGCTAAACACATATTTCCTCTCATGCCAGCATGACCTCCTTCTCAAGACCATCTTATACCACTTGGAAACTTCATCTACACATCGTGCCTCCAGGATGTCTACTGTTATTTCTCTTGTAGAATTATCTATTCATCGAGTCTTTTATAGACCTATAAACTTAGAACCCATAGTTCTCTCTCTCTCTCTCTCTCTCTCTCTCTAGCTCAGAACTCTCCCATGAGTTCTCTTTCTTTCCTATTGTTTTCACATAGTCGTTCCTCTTTCTCTGTGTGCTTCTTTTCTAACAAGCACTATTTGCTCTGGTCTTCTCTAATAATCGAACCTCCAAGATCAAGCTCTTTTTTTTTTACCATTTTTATACACGATCGTTCTTCTTCCTTTGGAATCCAAACTCTCCTCGAGTTCTCTCCTCCTTCTACTCCATGCACTTGTGAATTCTCCTCTTACATGCCCCACACAGGAAGGTTCTCAACTTGTCCTTTCTCCCTTATGTCAGAAGGAAATCATGAGGGTCAATTTGGAATCTGCAATTGGGTACTACATTGTACTTCTAGCTGACAACTTATGTTGTCCTAGCCAGGTCTTCCATGCTTCCATTCATGGAGGGTGGTTGGTTTTTAATTACCAACCCCTTCTCATTAATTATCTTAATTCATCTGCAACTGGAGAAAACATGGTTATTTCCTCCTCATCATTCATCAAGATGGATTGAGGTCTTTTACACATGAGTCCCCTTTCTATTCCCCCTTACTAATCCCTCTAGTGGTATCATGACCAGTACTTTAAATTTTCACCCATCATTCAACAGGTTGGAATATTTCCAATCAAACAATAATACAATTAGAATTTTTATATGCCATGGCATGGAAATC
The DNA here is from genome assembly GCA_000966675.3 of Picea glauca. Taxonomy (NCBI): domain Eukaryota; kingdom Viridiplantae; phylum Streptophyta; class Pinopsida; order Pinales; family Pinaceae; genus Picea; species Picea glauca. The sequence goes on along the minus strand of JZKD02S1357033.1, from coordinate 942,745 downwards.
ATTAAAATGATTAATTACATACTGGGGAAAACAGGGGTATTACAATCCATCCCCTTTAAAGGAACACATTCCTTTGTGTTCTTTGCATCTTAACAACACCTCGCATGCCTTCATATTTTAGCTTCTTTAGAAATGTTGTTCCTCTTCTTGGTCTAGTCCTTTTCTAGACTCTTGGAATTTAGCACATGCCTTCAACAATATCAAACAACAAGCATATTAATCCCAATTTTATGCAAACATATTTTTTTTTGTTCATAATTCAAGAGGAAAAATTTACATATCAACACAATACTTATTTCTGCAGTTCATGGATCTGCATCCATATGGTTGTCACATTTACTCAGATCACTATTTTCTTTGACACACCCACTATGCTCATGATCACAATCAACAAATAATAAGAGTTATTGAAGTCTCCTCTTCCTTGCAGTCACTCACCTTCCAAGCTCATGCTCAAACATCCCCTTCTCTGCTATACAGTCCCTCAAGTGATCCATCTTTCCTGCCAAGGATTTCTCGCACAAGAAGAGATTTAGAGACTTCACCGAGTCTTACAACTAAGGAATCCCTTTGGATTTCTCTTTCGATGCGTCCCTCCCAGGGATGATTTTAGGGGCTAAATTTTGCTCATGGGTTAATTTTCCATGGTTTTTCCAAAAAAGAGATTCGCTATTTTAAAAATGATTCACCCAAATTCTATAGGATACAATTATTTTACCTAAAAATTCTCCAAAATTTCATAAAAACTATATAAAATCCTTAGAAATTTGAATTTTTTTATGAAACTATCACCAAATATTTATAGTTGGCATATGAAGGATTAGTAAGATTCACCAAGGTTTCTACATTTTAAAATAAATTTCCTTCCTTAAAATCATCCCTGGTCCTCTGGCCCATTTTACTACAACACAACATTTTATATGGTAATCATGGCATATCACAAGGTTCTTATGTCACAACAATATCCATTCCCATACTTTCCCAGCTTGACAACCATCATCTGTCCCTCTACAGAAAATATTTTGTCTCACCTATAGCACATGCATACAATAATTCGTGAGATGTTTGTTGAGGAAAAGATATGGAATAATCTTACTCAAGCATTTTTTAGAGTTTACTTGGCTAAAGAAAAGTAGACGGGAATATCACCCTATGTTTATAGCCAACAAAAATAACATCCTAACTCACAAGTATTAATTACGAGTGCTTAGGGTAGTCTTTTATCAACAAAAATCTTACTGGAAATCCACTTTTTATGTAATTTTATGAATATAACAGTTGCTGAAATAAAAGGTAAGAACATAAGTAAAGACGCCAAGATGATAATCAAGACAGATGATACATAAAGAAATCCTTTATTTCATTCAAATTCACCAAAGAGTCATTTTCTTTACAAAATATCATACAGAAATCTTGGACCAAAGTCAAACTTAGACATCCCCGATGGAACATACAAAAGGACCTCTGACAAAAAACCAAAACTGAACTCTGAAAACTGGATCAACTTGTCGTAGATTGTTGCCCACTCAACTTTGCACAATAGCCTTTATCAGTCATAAAAATTAATTCACAAACAAACAAGTCTACATAGACTATCAAAGATAGATCAACACCTCTGAAGACCAAGTGTCTGAATGATTTGATTCAACCCTGAATATTGTTGTCTACAATAAGACCATGCTATCATAAAAGAGAATTAAGCTGTGATGAATATATGAATGAATGAAAACTGAACTATCTCAACATAAACTCAAAGAGAAAACCTTATCATGCTTCTGCTTCTATCCCCCACTTGTTCCTCCCTTTCCTCCTGCTTTTAACAAATTAGAATTGGTTGAAGTAGTTGAACCAACTCACTAGTTAAGTTAATTAAAAGACTCAACTAACTTTAGTTATGGGGAAGAGTACTAATTATAATTAAGGTTCATAATTAAATAATAACTAGTAGGTGGGACCCCTTGTGACTCCCTTTAGTTCATAACAATCATAACAATCATAACAATAATTAGTTAAGCAAAACACACCTCCTTGTGTCTCCCATCAACATATTCACTTTTGGAAATTTAAACCCATGAAGTTTGAATTTATTTCAAAATAATACTCATATATCCAAAATAAGGCATGTTGTCCAAAGATCCCTGAAGTCAACTATCATAAAACCATAATAGATAAAATAAAACTCAAAAACCACATTTCCCTTTGCCGATGTTACCATTTTTTTAGTCCTTCTCTTTGACAGAAGCGTAATAGGCCTCTATTTTTAGCCTTTTATTTGAATAGCTCGTTCCTTCCTGCATGATCGATTAACAAATAGCATTTTAAATAACCATACATGGCAACTCTTAAAAATATGAAATAGATTTGGCTCAGAATGTATCAGACTCATGCAATCCAATCCATACAAATTGTTTTACTGTTAATCAATGAGCAGGGTGATGAAAAAGGGTTATGGGATATGTGAGGGATTTGTATTGAGCAAAAATATGATATAATGAAAGGGGAGAAGACATGATCACTGATCAATGACAACAAAAATCAACTGTAAATAAAACCAATAAAAACTCACTGCAATCCACACAAGACGCTGCCACTTTCATCCACTTTAACACAAAAATTCTCTTGATTGTAATCAATCTCAGAACATGGAGTGAAAAATGATTATGGGAGGTGATGGGGTTTTTAATTAGCAAAAAGTGAAATAATGGAAGGGAAGAAGGATGATTACTGTTCATGAAATTGATTAAGTGATCCATAAAACATTCTGCGAAAGGAGATGCATCAACCATCAATCACTTGACTAAATAATAATTTTTGTGTATTTAACTAGTTCACTGTTCATAATCAAATATCCAACACAGTGCCATCACAAAACAATAAGCATCCTATACAATCTGTAAAAAATATTTTGTTCCCTTATTTGCATCTTATAACAATTTCCAAACAGTATCCATCCCACTCTGTTAACCATCGAAAACAACCAATGCCCATGTGTTTCTTCAATCCACAACCATACTCAAAAGTCATGTTTTCAAAATAATAATGAAGTCACTATTACTGCAATAGAACCCATCAAAAAGAAATGATATTCGTTAACACACACACACACACACACACACACACACACACACACACACACA
>JZKD02S1357033.1:920701-939558 GCA_000966675.3 Picea glauca | reverse complement strand
AACATGACAAAGCCTCGACAACATGCCCTTCATAACAAATGATTGATAAACATGATTAAAACTTTGTGAAACCTAAGCTATCCATACTATACATAGTGTGGAGCCACCCAAAAAACATAATTCAATATTTCCATTTTACCAAACCAAACACGTAGTTATGGCAGTAGCTCAATTCCTTGTTGGGTCATCAACCCAACATAGTATTACTTCGATTTAGCCCATTTGTGATCAACTATGTTGTGCAATTTAAAGCTTAAGCAATCAAACAATCATAAGGATATAGTTCCCAAATTCATCCAGTTCAATAATCATTTGGCCCCAAGAGAAAACCCCAGTTACCACGACCATTATCATTTTTCAAACACACAACACAACATGAGCAACGTATGGAATTTTCACCAATTCTAGCTAAACATTGCAATTACTAGTGACTACGTATCTACCAAACAACTCATCATTGTATTAAAAAATTAACAAACTAACAATTTGTAGCAATGACGCATACCCATGCATCCAATCAAATCAGGGCAGGGGCCCTTTCCATTAACAATATTGAGCTATCAACATAAGGAGAGTAACTGTGTGCTTTGAAAGTGCAATGGGTAATGTAGGGTTTACCACTATTATGACCGAGCTAGTGACTATATACCAACCAACATGATTGTCATACGATGAACTGGGCGAGCCTGTTCTCAAAATAGTCGACAAATATACAACCATCCAACAAAAACTGAGACGTAAAACAACAGGCCAGGATGATCGTCTTGAACCTTTTCTAGACTGGAGGGCCAAGGTTGTTTCGTAGTCAAAATGGGGAGAGCAAAGCAACTCTTTGTAATGGAAAAAACTCCAAGGCCACAGATCATACATGACGAACCACGACTCATTTGTGGTAGGGCACAAATCCATGACAGGGGCCATAACCAAAATTTAGGACTCTAGTTTGGCCTAGAAAAATTTATTTAATGCACGCAGGATATAACCCTTGTGCTCTTCGGTCAACAATAACAACACATAGGTGAAGACATGGCCGAGGAAGAACATGAACCTCATTTCTTGACCTCTAGTGGGGCAATCAACCAATGACGAAATGAACAAAACATGGTGACGCAGAAAACCTCCGATCATTAAACCCATGAAAGTTAGAGACTAGATTTAGTGATGCTGCATGAAGATAGCTATCCAAGACTAAACAAAAACCCTCCAACCAAACAAAAGTGATAACAAAGAGCCATCACCCGGGAAGACCAATAACCTCGACGAACTCAAAAATGTTACTGGAAGAACCATCCACTCTTTATTCCAAGAACCCAAATTTCAAACAGTTGCAACACTTAGGAAAACACAAACCCATACAACTGAGCCAATAATCATTTCATAACTAGAGAAGATTTACAAATGGACAAAAAAGACATACCTATAATCGAATTTCCTTAAAACAAGAGTTGGTCAAGCGATTCTTCCTTGCTAAAATTTCGGATCATAACCACAACAAAGATCAAACAATAGATTAATAGGATGGTGGCTAATAGGAGAGGTAAAGGTGACATGAAGTAAATGAACGTTGCCTCCACCCACAATTCATTTACTCATCGGTACATTCCAACTAACTTCCAATTAACGCCATTAATTTAACTCTGTGTTGGAATCTACATAGGTTACTTTCCAAATGCACTTTCCATATCATATATCCAATTTCTTAATATATAACTCAAACAAAATTGCATAACCATTAACGTTCACCACCTTGTCAAATGAGCCACCGATGTTCAATCTATCCAAATATACCATATGTGAATCGACCACATAATTCAATTAACCATTGCATAACCATTAGCACTATCACCTTGCCAAGTGTGCCATCAACATTTCACACCATATGCATATTAAACATGTAATTCAATCACAATTTTATAACCATTTGCTTGCTAGCTAGGGCTTAACAATAATCATCAAGTATTTTCATGCATGTAGTATAGTTAAGATAGCTTTAAAATCTTCCCCTCGCGATTGTTTCTCATTTCCTTTAAGTTATTCACATGTGATATTGCAGAACTAGGTCCCCTTCCCTTGCATTTATACATTATTTTGCCTCTCTCAAAACTGCCCTTCATGTAATTTTACTAACATGTTTTTTATGCAGGTGCGATAAGAACAAACAACAATGACATTAATGAATAGCATAGGCTGTAGTAACATAAGGTATCAACTTCATAAGCTCAAACCATAACTAATAATAACAAGATCTTCATCAACCATGTAAGTCGTGTCGCACATCATCCTAAGATAAAAAATGAATACATCTTATTTCCAATAGTTCAAGGGGGTCCCACCTACTAGTATTATTTAGTTTTTATAATAATAGGCTTTAGCAACACTTTGCGGGCAGAATTTCGTTGACAATTTTAATCGTCAACAAACTGGCGACTCCATATGAAATTTTTTTTTCAACAGATTTAGAACTCAGAACTTATGGTTTCATGGACCAAAACAATAGGTCAAGAAGATATAACTCGGATGAAGTGTGTATATTTAATGGAAATATGATCGAGAAATTGGGGATAACTCGAGAAAAATGTTAAGTATGAGAGGTTTTACCACTGTATGCATAATCCATCGACAGGAATCTGCTCTTTAACTTGTAAGGAGAAAATTTCCAGATTTTCTCTTAAAATCTCAATGGATGAAGAAGAGGCGAGAAGAAGTGGGAGACAACCAATTCTTTATAAGGAAGCAGTGGAAATACATAACAATTTCAAGGGTCCTTCAAAGGAGACATCATAACAGTTGTGTAAGCTTGATTGTTATTGACTAACAATGCTTTGCAAGAGTGTTACTGTGGTAGAATTGATCCAACCTCTTATTTTGACCAAATTAACTAAAAGATGATAAAGACAAAATCATAACAGAAATAAAATGACTAAAAGTAAAAGTAGTAGGAATTTGTTAAAAAAAGAAAGAAGAAATCAAACTATTGCAAAGCAGAAATGAAATGACAGAAATGTAAAAACAGAAAACTAAATAACTAAAAAACCAATTTATTATTTATGTACAAAAGGAAGGAAAATAATTCTTGGGGTCAAGTGGGATGGCATTTCGCATAGAGGAATGCATAATCTATTTTAGATGTATGATTCATGAATCGAAAGATGATGCATAAATCATATTGGTCACGCTGCCAACCAAGAAGTGCATGTAGCAAGGGTAGTGAGCCTATCAAGACCCCCAAAAATGATTACCATCTTGTAGGACGTGCCAACCAACAAGATGATATTTTGGCTGGATATTGAAAACATGTGCATGATCCATAACATTAGAATGATGGTTAGAAGTTTTGATGAAGAGGGTGGAGTTAATGGAATTTTTAAGCATTATAAGGTTATCATTTATGATCTCTTGATCAGGAAAAGAAATAACATGCACTGAGGGAGAAAATAAAGGATTCAAATGCATAGGAATTCTTTCAAATTTACCATGATCAAAAGAAATCATGCATGCAAGGGATACCTGACTATCGTCATTGATTTCCTCAACCTCTCTGAATTGAAACAATGGGTTTGAGAAGGGATTCTGCAATGTGAAATCTTGATTATTCTCATGGGAATTTTCAAAAGAAGGACCAACATAAGAAACTATATGGCTGCTCGAATCCCCTCTTTCATCTTTTTTAAAATAGTCATGAGAAATATGAGGGATAGTGCTATTAAAATTAAGAGAATCTTCCCTGCCAGATTCATCCATTAAGAGTACTTCATTAGACACCGGTTGATCTTGAGTCGGATATACTTCAAAAAGGTCATCATTAAAGGGGAAGGCATCAAATAAAGTATTTTAAAGAGTAGGATTAGTAGGCATAACAAGCCAATAATCCTTACAATCCCCTGTGAATATAACACTATGAGATGCATGATCATTCTCCTGCAGGCCTGTCATGAAGAGAGAGGGATTTTTGTGATATTCATTTTTAGATTTTAAGAACAACCCACAGGTCAATTGTTCATGAGGACCATAACAGAAGTCACATCGAGGAGGGTCAATGATGCTTTCAGGTAGAAACTCAAAGTGATGAAAGATAGGTGGAGGAGGAAAATCGATAAGAAACTTTACAAAAACTGATTCTCCAGTGAAAATTTGACTAGATACTATACGTCTAGACCATCCCCCTGGTTTACCATGAAGGGAAAGTGGAAAAAGATCCATAGAAATATGTATATAATAAACTCCAATAGACTGACAGAAGCTAAGGAAATCATCAATATGGTTCTGAGAATATTCCCATAAGTTACCCTAGAAAAGAGGACAACTAACTGTTGACAATGAGCTCGAACTAGATTTATGCATGATAATGCAAGGTAGGACTCGATAAGGTCCTGAGAAAAAATAAAAACATAAAAAAGAAAAACATATAAATAGTAGATACAAAAATAAAAAGTAAAAATAGAAGAAACCAAGGAAATAAAGATAATGAGTGTTTTTTGTTTTCAGATTTTCCCCAGTATGGTCACCAAATAAATGTTGAGGAAAAGATATGGAATAATCTTAATAAAAAAATTTCAGACTTTACTTGGCTAAAGAAAAGTAGACGGGAATATCACCCTATGTTTATAGCCAAAAAAAATAACATCCTAACTCACAAGTATTAATTACGAGTGCTTAGGCTAGCCTTTTATCAACAAAAAGCTTGTTGGAAATTCACTTTTAATGTAATTTTCTGAATATAACAGTTGTTTAAATAAAAGGTAAGAACATAAGTAAAGATGCCAACATGATAATCAAGACACATGAGACATAAATCAATCCTTTATTTCATTCCAATTCACCAAAGAGTCATTTTCTTTAAAAAATCTCATACAGAAATCTTGGACCAAAGTCAAACTTAGACATCCCCGATGGAACATACAAAAGGACATCTGACAGAAAACCAAAATTAAACTCTAAAAACTGGATCAGCTTGCCACATATTTCTACCCACTCGACTCTGCACAATAGCCTTTATCAATCATGAAAATTAATTCACAAACAGACAAGTCTACACAGACTATCAAAGATAGATCAACACCTCTGAAGAACAAGTGTCTGAATGATTTGATTTAGCCCTGAATATTGTTGTCTATAATAAGACCCTGCTATCATATAATATAATTAGGCTGTGATGAATATATGAATGAATGAAAAATGAACTATCTCAACATAAACTCAAAGAGAAAACCTTAGCATGCTTCTGCTTCTATCCCCCGCTTGTTCCTCCCTTTCCTCCTTCTTTTAACAATTTAGAATTGGTTGAAGTAGTTGAAGCAACCCATTAGTTAAGTTAATTAAAAGACTCAACTAACTTTAGTTAGGGGGAAGAGTACTAATTATAATTAAGGGTCATAATTAAATAATAACTAGTAGGTGGGACCCCTCGTGACTCCCTTTAGTTCATAACAATCATAACAATCATTAGTTAAGAAAAACACACCTCCTTGTGTCTCCCATCAACATATTCAGTTTTGGAAATTTAAACTCATGAAATTTGAAGTTATTTCAAAATAATACTCATATATCCAAAATAAGGCATGTTGTCCAAAGATCCCTGAATTCAACTATTGTAAAACCATAATAGATAAAATAAAACTCAAAAGCCACATTTCCCTTTGTTGATGTTACCATTTTTTTAGTCCTTCTCTTTGACAGAAGCGTAATAGGCCTATGTTTTTAGCCTTTTATTTGAATAGATCATCCCTACATGAGTGATCAATTAGAAAATAGTCTTTTAAATAACCATACATGACAACTCTCAAAAATATGAAATAGATTTGGCTTAGAATGTATCAGACTCATGCAATCCAATCCATACAAATTGTTTCACTATTAATCAATGAGTAGGGGGTGAAAAAGGGTTCTGGGATATGTGAGGGATTTGTATTGAGTGGAAATATGATATAATGAAAGGGGAGAAGACATGAGCACTACTCAATGACAACAACAATCAACTATAAAGCAAACCAATAAAACCTCACTGTAATCCACACAAGACACTGCCACTTTCATCCACTTTAACACAAAAATTCTCTTGACTGTAATCAATCTCAGAATAGGGAGTGAAAAATGATTATGGGATGTGATGGGGTTTGTAGTTAGCCGAAAGTGAAATAATGGAAGGGAAGAAGGATGATTACTGTTCATGAAATTGATTAAGTGATCCATAAAACATTCCGCTAAAGGAGATGCATCAACCATCAATCACTTGACTAAATAATAATTTCTGTGTATTTAACTGGTTCACTATTCATAATCAAATATCCAACACAGTGCCATCACGAAACAATAGGCATCCTATACAATCTGTAAAAAATATTTTGTTCCCTTATTTGCATCTTATAACAATTTCCAAACAATATCCATCCCACTCTGTTAACCATCGAAAACAACCACTTCCCATGTGTTTCTTCAATCCAAAACCATACTCAAAATTCATGTTTTCAAAATAATAATGAAGTCACTATTACTGCAATAGAGGCCATCAAAAAGCAATGATATTCATTAACACACACACACACACACACACATAGGCAGAAACCAAAGAACCAAGATCAAACTGCAACCCGAATTGATATCAAATGTACAACCAATAGCCACTGTTTAGACACAAGCTATGCCAGGGTAACTTGCCCAGGCAATGCAATTCTTCCATTGTAAAAAAAAAACAATTCAATATGGCTTAAAGAGCTGGGCCATATATCCAACATGACAAAGCCTCAAAAACATGCCCTTCATAACAAATGATTGATAAACATGATTAAAAATCTGTGAAACCCAATCTATCCATACTATACACAATGCGGAGCCACCCTAAAAACATGATTCAATATTTCCATTTTACCAAACCAAACAAACAGTCATGGTAATAGTTCAATTCGTTATTGGGTCGTCAACCCAACACAATATTACTTTGATTTAGCCCAACTGTGATCAACTATGCTATGCAATTTCAGGCTTAAACAATCAAACAATCATAAGGATATAGTTCCCAAAGTCATTCGGTTCAATAATCGTTCGACCCCAAGAGAAAACCCCAGTTATCACGACCATTATCATTTTTCAAACACACAATGCAACATGAACAACGTCAAGCATTTTCACCAATGCTAGCTAAACATTCAAATAATCATTACTGCAATTTCTAGTGACTGTGTATCTACCAAAAAACTCATCTTTGTCTTAAAAAATAACAACCTAACAAGCTATAGCAATGATGCATACCCACACATCCAATCGAATCGGGGTAGGGGCCCTTTCCATTAACAATATTAAGCTATCAACATAAGGAGAGTAACTGTGTGCTTTGAAAGTGCAACTGGTAATGTAGGGTTTACCACTATTATGATCGAGCCAATGACTATATACCAACCAACACGACTTCCATATGACCAACTGGGCGAGCTTGTTCTCAAAATAGTCGACAATTATACAACCATCCAACAAAAACCGAGACGTAAAACAACAGGCGAGGTTGATCGTCTTGCACCATTTCCATACTGGAGGGACAAGGTTGTTTCGTATTCAACATGGGGAGAGCAGAGCCACTCTTTGTAATGGAAAAAACTCCAAGGCCACAGATCATACAGGATGAACCATGACTCATTCGTGGTCAGGCACAAATCCATGACAGGGACCATAACCGAAATGTAGGGCTCTAGTTTGGCCTAGAAAAAGTTATTTAATGCATGCAGGGTATAACCCTTGTGCTCTTCAGTCAACAATCACAACACAAAGGTGAATATAGGGCCGAGGAAGAACAAGAACCTCATTTCGTGACCTTTGGTGGGGCAGTCAACCAATGCCGAAATGAACAAAACATGGTGACGCAGAAAACCTCCGATCATTAAACCCATGAAATCCAGAGACTAGATTTAGTGACAGTGTGTGAAGATATCTATCCAAGACTAAACAAAAACCCTCCAACCAAACAACAGTGATAACAGAGAGCCATCACCCAGGAAGACCAATAACCTCGACTAACTCAAAAATGTTATAGGAAGAACCATCCACTCTTCATTCCAAGAACCCAAATTTCATACAGTTGCAACACTTAGGAAAAAAAAAACCCATACACCTAAGCCAAAAATCATTTCATAACCAGAGAAAAATCACGAATGGCCAAAAAAGACATACCTGTAATCAAATTTCCTTAAAACGAGAGCTGGATGAGCGGTTCTTCCCTGCTAAAATTTTGGATCATAACCACAACAACAAGATCAAACAATAGCCCGATTAGGGTGGTGGCTAATAGGAGGGCTAAAGGTGACGTGTAGTAAATGCACATCGCCTCCAACAACAATTCATTTTCTCATCAGTACATTCCAACTAGCTTCCAACTAGCTTCCAATTAACGACATTAATTTAATGCTTCATTGGAATATGCATAGGTTACTTTCCAAATGCGCTTTCCATATCATATATCCAGTTTCTTAATATATAACTCAAACAAAATCGCATAACCATTAACGTTCACCACCTTTTCAAATGAGCCACCGACGTTCAATCTATCCAAATATACCATATGTGGATCAACCACATAATTCAATTAACCATTGCATAACCGTTAGCACTATCACCTTGCCAAGTGTGCCACCAACATTTCACACCATATGCATATTAAACATGTAATTCAATTACAATTTCATAACCATTTTCTTGCTAGCTAGGGCTTAACAATAATCATCAAGTATTTTCATGCATGTAGTATAGTTAAGATAGCTTTAAAATCCCCTCACGACTGTTTCTCATTTCCTTTAAGTTATTCACATGTGATATTGCAAACTAGGTCCCCTTCCCTTACATTTTTTCTAGTATTTTGCCTCTCTCAAAACTGCCCTTCATGTAATTTTACTAACATGTTTTTTATGCAGGTGAAATAAGAACAAACAATAATGACATTAATGAATAGCATAGGCTCTAGTAACATAAGGAATCATCACTTCATAAGGACAAACCATAACCAATAATAACAATATCTTCATCAACCATGTAAGTCGTGTCGCACATCATCATAACATAAAAAATGAACACATCTGCTCTCCAATAGTTCAAGGGGGTCCCACCTACTAGTTTTATTTAGTTTTTATAATAATAGGCTTTAGCAACACTTTGCGGGAAAAACTTCGTTGACAATTTTAATCGTCAACACTATTATCATCGGTTTAATCAAACTTTTTCAAAAATGTTACCCACAAATTTCAAATTTCGCATTCCCATTTTCAGATCTATTCCATACATGAACCAAATTCCACAAGCCCGAGACATATTTCCCTAGGCAGTCTGGCTCTTTTGTAACCAACAGACATTGGTCTTCATTATGGATTACAAGACTACCATATGCAAGACCCTTCTTCCTACAGTTGATTCTTCTGACAACCAAACAAATTGTTAGTTCTCATGCACATTATACTTTCATTTCCCACTTGCAGTGGATCACAAACAATTTCCAAAATTTGTGCATACTAACTATTGCATCACATTCATCTATTCAATGATATAAAATAAAAAGGAATTACCATTCCTTACACATGCATTACTTCAACATACCAATCCTTTCACAATGCAATCAATTCATCATATTAATTTTAATCAATGTGCCAATGTCCCTAGTCACATTCACACACAATGCACCCTTGGATTGATTTCATATTATCATTTTTCAAGTTAGATACTATGCCATGGTGTGTTGGGACTCATCCAACCTCTCACCACATGGATTAACTATCCACATTTATTGTTATAGAAGGATCATGCTTCCTACCTTGAGTTGATCATAACCTCAAATTAACACACATGAAATTGAAAGTTTCACATGAACGCATTCAAGCAGTCTTTATTCACTAGTAACCAAGGTGCCAACACTCATGGCCACCCAAATCCTCTCTTTACCATTGTTACAACTCTGTAGAATACTGAAATGTCCTCCTTTCATAATGGGCAGTCCAATACCTGCCCTTTCATGCAAACATGCATCTCCTCAATGCATCCAATCAATGTGTTTCTTATAACCACTCTAGTTCCCAATCACTCCTAATTTGTCAATACATTCATGACACATCTGTTCATGAAATATTTTCTAGGATTTCATTCATCCTTGGCTGCCAGAGGTTCCTCCCTCTTTCCTTAAGTTTTTATTTTCCGATTCTTACCCTGCTTGGGTATCAATGGCATTCAATAGGAAATCAAATCACATGCATATCATCAAAACATATATTATTTCAGAAGGGATTCTTACCCAATCCCTTTCAATTCTCATGTCACATGGGCATGAAATCTTTATACTTGTTCTGGTTTTTAGCACCCTCTCTAATATTACCTCATCAATGGTGCTTCATGGGTACTCCCAAAGTCTCTTCATCAAACCTTTCAACAACAACCTTCTTTTGTTCTTCCTCTACTTGAGGTTTCCCACCATTGGTAGTTGTCCTTCCCTAACAACTCCAATATTTTCCTACACACAACATGCATCATCATAGTCACAATTATATTAGTTTTCATGTTAAATAAAAAAATGCATGTATTATAGCATTTAAATCAACAAAACATTTTCATATATGTCCTATAATATCTATATGCACTCCATCACATTATCCTCAATGTTTTTATGAGTGAAAACACAATCAAATTTTCAGTTGTCTCTACAGTGATACAACTATCAACATTCTCATGCCAGAAACATTCACACATAACAACATTTCAGTTTTCTCATCCCAGAGAAACACAATAAACATCAAGAAAGGAGTTAAGGGACTCTCCCTTTTTCCAACTCCTACACAATCAAAACCTTTATCTCATTTGATTTATTTCCAAGGCCTAGTTTCCTTTGCATAACATAGATTAACCCAACTCATTCATTTAAACATATTTATTAATTTGTTTTCCTTGGATTTCACAGTTGTTATTTTAAAGCACACAACTCTATTAAACAAATCAGAGCTTTTGAGTGAGAAAAGTGTTCCTCCTTTTTGTTGAGGAAAAGATATGAAATGATCTTACTCAAGTCTTTTCATATCTTTCTTGGCTAAATAGAAATAGACGAGAATATCACCCTATGTTTATAGCCATAAAAATTAATATCCTAACTCACAAGTATTGATTACAAGTTCTTAGGCTAGTCTTTTTATAAATAAAAGCTTTCTGGAAAATTCATTATTTATATGATTTTCTTAATATAACAATTGCTGAAATAAATATAGATATAGAAGTAAAGAAACCAAGTCGATAATCAATACAGATGAGACATAAATCCACCCTTTATTTCATTCGAATTCATCAAAGAGTCATTCTCTTTACAAAATTTCGTGAAGAAATTTTGGACCAAAGTCAACCTTAGATGTGCCCAATGAAACATACAAAAGGAACTCTAACAGAAAATAAAAAAACTGAACTCTAAAAGATGGATCAACTTGCCACAGATTGCTGCTCACTTGACTTTGCACAATAGCCTTTTTCAGTCATGAAAACTAATTCACAAACAAACAAGTCTACACAGACTATCAAAGATAGATCAACACCTCTGAAAAACAAGTGTTTGAATGATGTAATTCAACCTTGAATCTACTATCTACAAAAAGACCCTGCTATCATAAAATATAATTAGGCTTGTGATAAATTAAGGAATGAATGAAAACTGAACTATCTCAACGCAAACTCAAAGAGAAAACCTTAGTGTGCTTCTCCTTCTATCCTCCTCCTTCCTCCCTTTCATTTTTTCCTTTAATCAAATTAGAATTGGTTGAAGTAGTTGAACTACTTCATTAGTTAAGTTAACTAAAAACTCAACCAACTTTTTAGTTAGGGGGAAAAGTAATAAATCATACTAAGGGTTTTAAATAAATAATAACTAGTAGGTGAGACCCCTTGTGACTCCCCTTTAACTCTTAACAATCATAACATAACTAGTCAATTAAACAAAAACCATCCCTCCTTGTGACTCCCATCATCACATTCATGTTTGACAATTTATCTCATTGATATTTGGAACTATTTTCAAAAATATATTACTCATATATCCAAAAAACATGTTGTCCAAAACTTCTGAAGTCAACTGTCATTAACAATAATAAAATAACATTTAAAATCCATATTTTCCACTCTAAGATGCAATCTTTCCCTTGTTGTTGTTGTCACTTTTTGATCTCTCTGAATTTTTGTTTGGTTGTGTTGAGCCTTTATAGGCGTAATCTCGCTAATCACATGAGAACAATCATCCCTCAAATGCATTCAGGAGGAAACAGATTTATCAGAGCCATTGGAGGGTGAGGAAGGGGAAACAATGGCGTTTCCTTTGTTAGGGGCATGGTGGGCCTCGGTTTTCAACCTTTGTCTAGCATGTGAGGACTGAACTGGTGAGTGGATAGGGGGAAATTGGACAATTTGATTGATAGGCGGGGGAGCAGGTAAAGACAAATTGGGCCAGCCACGATGTTGGGAAACTGTCGAGTGGACAATCTCTTTCCATCCATCATTTTCAGGAACCTCGGGTTGCAATGAGACGTGAGGGGGAACGAGAATACCAGGGGCTTGTAGAGCTTGGAATGGAGGCCTTTTAGGCCTAGGTTAATGGACCACTCCTTTCCCAATCCAATTGAAAAAACAATCCTGAAATAGTTGTCCTAACTCTTGTGAGTCAACATCAAAGTGAATGGAGAATCTAGGCCTTCTAGGGCCAATGTTCCAATTACCTCTTCCTTAGTTACCTCGCCATGGGTACCTTGGCTGAAAAATATCATTCATGTATGCATGATTGATTAGCAAGTAGTTTCTTTAACAACCATACATGACAACTCTTTTAAAATATGAAATAAATTTTGACTCAACAACATATTAGACTCATGCAATCCAATACATACAAATTGTTTAATTGTTGTCAATGAGCAGGGGGTTAACAAAAGGTTATGGGATATGCGAGGGGTTTGTATTGAGAAAAAAATGTTAAAATGAGGGGGAAAAGAATCATGATTACTGCTCACAGACAACACACAATCAATTGTAATGTAAACCAAGGAACATGTCACTGTAATACATCCAATAAACTCTGATTTTAAATTGTTACAATACAAAATTCTCTTAACTGTAATTAAATTTTAGGAATAGGGAGTGAAAATAGATATGGGAAGGCGAGGGGATTGTAATTAGCGAAAAGTGAAATAATAGTAGGGAAAGAGAGCGGATACTGTTCAAAAAATTAATTAAGTGATCCATAACACCATCCTATATCAAACACAAAAGATTGAACACCAATCAAATAGTCACTGTGATCAATTAAACACCTACTATGTATAATTCAATCAATTATGTTTATTAACTTGCTCACTGTTTGCAATTAAATCTATAACACAGTGTCATAAAAACAATACAATATGCCTTCCACAACAACCTGTAGAAGAGTTATGTTTCTTCTCACTTGTCCCATTTAATATTTAAAGCAATTTCCAAATGAACACACAGTCACTTATTTCCACTCAGTTCAACATCAAAACATCAACCAATGTCCATGAATTATTTCCTCAATCAAACACAGACCCAAAAACATGCTCGATTTCATCCCTCAATTTCATTTAACAATTAAATTGTAATGAGACCATGATGTCACAGAACCCGTGCCTATCTTTGCTACGATGCATGATATTCATCAAACATAAAAAGTGGAAATTCAAACACAATCATCAATATTTCAATTTGCAATAATCCTGATTGCCATTTAAACACATAGTAACATCAATCACCATTTCAACTCATACTATGTTGTGGGATACATAGACCATTCCAAAAAATGCAAGAGTATTTATGTGACTATACATGTCTAATTACCATGAATTCAAACATCAAACTATGTTGAGCTATCAATCCGATACAAGGAGGCAACAACAATATGACCAATCCCATTTCTCAAATCAGACAAATTGCAACAAAACTATATTGTTTTAAAAACCCATGTGCATCTCTGATGGTGTGACCAAATGATATCCATAACATACACAGTGGACAACCAATCTATGACTATCATGATTTTTAAATTGCAATACTTTTGATTGGCAATTGAAACACACAATAGCAACAATCATCACTTCAACTTAAACATGTTGTAGGAATCCCACACATACCAACACATCATGCACAAAGCATCGTTGTGACTTAATAAATTATAAACTAATGCTGGGTTAACAATTCAATAATTACAATATAAGAGACAATGATTGTGTATTGAATCCCATTTCTCAAGCCAACCAATTTACCATGTTGAGCTATCGATTCGACTGTTATAATAACCAATGCAGTGACTAAATACCAATAACCAAAACCATTGTCAACATAATAAACAGAGATGAGCCAACAATCGACCACTATCGACGATACCCCACCAACTCATAACAATTAACAATATACCCGACAAGATATAACAGGCTCCATTTATTAAAACCGAGCTTTAAGTAATCAAGGGTTCTCTTTGTGGACCAACATAGGGAGACTAGAGTTGACCTGCAACAGTGGGTGAGAACCTCCAAGACCATATGGTGAACACATAGACCATACCACCAATAACTTCACAGACAGGGTGATAGTTCACGAGATAAGAGAGACTATGAACAGAGGAGTAGAGGCTTGATTTTGGTCCGTAGTAACACCGAGAAAACACATTGTATAACCCTTGTAGTTTTCCCAATCAACCCGAAGAATGTTGAGATAAAATAGAGCCAATAAATAGCAATCAACCTTAAGCAAGTCCCTTGGCATAATATACATCATAACCCACTGTGCAACCATCAATAGCATGAGAGAACCCATACCCAGGTGAAATGATACACAGTGACACAAGGTGATTTAAACCCAACAACCCCATAACAACAAAATGACTAGGTATGTGACAATAAAAGTGTGGAGACAGTCAGCCAATATGGACCGAATGAAACCCTTCAACCAAAACCAATAAGGACAACAGAGAGCCTTCATGGTTTCTAGCACTCAGAATGATCAATGAAACTGTGACTTCAACTATCTTTGCAATGAAAACCACACAAACCATCCATTCCAAAGAAATTCACAAGTTTACATAGTTTTCAATCTTAAGAAAAGAAGACTCATACATCATTGAGCCAATACCTATTTCATAACCAGAGTGGGTTCATGGATGGCGAAAAAGACATACCTATAACCAAAATCCTTAAAAACGCGAGCTTGGTCGAGCAGTTCTTCCTTTGCCTGAAAATCAGAGCTTAACCACAATGAACGCAATTGATCAATAGCCAAGCTAGGGTGACATCCAGTGGGAGAGGTATGGAGTGACGTGTAGTAAATGCATGTCGCCTCCATCCTCCAATCATTCAATTCCTTAGTACACACCAACCCACCATTCCATTAATTCATTCAATTAAACCATGCATCGAAACCAACATCCAAAATGTGCCACCCTATGTAATATTAACCATTGCCAACCATAATTCATATCACATGTTTTCCCATATAATCCAATATATCGTATAGCCACTAACCATGTTAGCTAGGACTAACAACAATACATTTAATTCAATGCATGTAGTGTAGCATAGTAGCATAGTAGCATAGTTTAATTTCTTTTTTAGATTTCTCCATAGGTCTCTTTTCACTTGCTCTTATTTCATGTTACTAACATATGTCTTGTGCAGGTGTAACATGTAATAGATCATGGCGCTAAATATCAATGTGATGACAGTGGATATAAGCCCTTCACACAATATGGAATTTAGAGCTTGGAGCAATTAGAAACAACACATAATACACATTATCCATCTTCTATTATGTCGCAAATAAAACCAAGATTTCATCAACCATGTAGAACCCTGTAAGCAGTGTCGAACATCAACATAAACATGAAACAAGAACCAGATCTAATCTCCCAATCTACAAGGGGGTCCCACCTACTAGTATTATATATATTGTTAGCTTATAATAATAGGCTTTAGCAATACTTTGTGGGAAAAATCCTCGTTGCGATTTTTATCGTCAACAAACTGGCGACTCCACAGAGAAATTTATTTTCAACATATTTAGAACTCAAAACTCATGGTTTTGTAGACCAAGAACAACAAGTCAATAAGATATAACCATGAATATTATGCAACAGGGGGAAGTGAGCAGATTTAATGGAAAAATGACTGGGACTTGGGGAATAACTCATGAAAAATGTTAAATTTGAGGGGGTTTACCACTGTGTGCATAATCATTCAACCGAAATCTTCTCTTTTACTTCAAGGAGAAAAATTATGGACTTTCTCTTTTAAATTCTCAAATGGATGAAGAAATGGAAAGCAAAAGTGGGAAATAACCAATTTGCTTGAAATACATTAGTGAAGGTAGATAGCAAATTCAAGTGCTTTTAGGGGGACATCGTAACAACTGTGTAATCTTGATTGTTATTGAATAACAATATCTTGCAAGATTGTCACTGTGCAGAACTGATCCAACATCTTATTCTTGACCATAATCAACTTAAAGACGAAAAATAAATAAAAATCATAACATAACTAAAATTGCGGAATTTAAAACATCAGAAATAAAGGAAAGAAAAGTAAAGGCACTATGAAATTGTCAAAATCAGAAAGAAGAAATCAAACTACTGTAATGCCGAAATGAAAAATAGTGATAGAAAAGAAAGCAAATCTAGACTACTAATATGCAAAAAATCCAAACAACGTTAGAACTTTTCAAGTTGGTTCCATGTAATATTTCAAGTGAGAATCATCAGTGTTGTAGGTAATAATTTCTCTTGTAATTTTTTTAGGATGTAAGATTTAGTACTCAGGACAAAAGTGATCTTGAAAGGACTCAACCATACCACTTGAAACTCTGAGGTAACTATTGAGGAAAAGATATGAAATGATCTTACTCAAGCATTTTCAGATTCTGCTTGGCTAAATCAAAATAGACAGGAATATCACCCTATGTTTATAGCCAACAAAAACAACATCCTAACTCACAATTATTAATTACAAGTGCTTAGGCTAGTCTTTTATCAACAAAAATGCTTGTTGGAAATTCACTTTTTATATAATTTTTTGAATATATCAGTTGCTTAAATACATGTAAAGATAGAAGAAAAGTCACCAAGATGATAATCAAGACAGATGAGACATAAGGAAAACCTTTATTTCATTCAAATTCACCAAAAGGTCATTTTCTTTACAAAATCTCATGCAGAAACTTTGGACCAATGTCAAACTTAGACATCCCCGATGGAACATACAAAAGGACCTTCGATAGAAAACAAAAACTAAACTATAAAAACTGGATCAACTTGCCACAGATTGCTGCCCACTCGACTCTACACAATATCCTTTGTCAGTCATGAAAATTAATTCACAAACAAACAAGTCTACACAGACTATCAAAGATAGATCAACACCTCTAAAAAACAGGTGTCTGAATGATGTGGTTCAACCCTGAATATTATTGTCTACAATAAGACCCTGCTATCATAAAAGAGAATTAGGCTTGTGATGAATAATGAATGAATGAATGATAAATTATCTCAACATAACTCAAAGAGAAAACCTTAGCTTGTTTCTGCTTCTATCCTCCTCCTTCTTCCTCCCTTTGATTTTTCTTTTAACAATTAGAATTAGTTGGAGTAGTTGAACCAACTCATTAGTTAAGTTAATTAAAAGACTCAACTAACTTTAGTTAGGGGGAAGAGTAATAATTATAATAAGGGTCATAAATAAATAATAACTAGTAGGTGGGACCCCTTGTGACTCCCATTAGATTTTGATAATCATAACATAACTATTAGTTAAGAAAATCACACCTCCTTGTGACTCCCATCCATATATTCACATTTGTTAATTTAGCTCATGATATTTTGAATTACTTCCAAAAACAACATTACTTATATATCCACAATAAAACATACTGCACAATCATTCCTGAAGTCAACTATCACCAATAATAGATAAAATAAAACTCAAAAGCCATATTTCCCTTTGCTGATGCTACCATTTTTTAGTCCTTCTCTTTGACAGAAGCATAATTGGCCTCTGTTTTTAGCCTTTTATTTGAATAGCTCATCCTTGCATGCATGATTGATTAACATCGTTATTTTAATTAACCATACATGACAACTCTTTTAAATTATGAAATGGATTTTGGCTCAGCAATATATCAGACTCATGCAATCCAATCCATACAAATTGTTTTACCGTTTATCAATGAGTAGGGGCTGAAAAGGGTTCTGGGATATGCGAGGGGTTTGCATTGAGCGAAAACATGATACCATGAGGGGGGAAAAAACACGGTTACTACTCAATGAAAACAACAATCAACTGTAAGCAACCCAATAAAACATCACTATAATCCACGCAAGACACTGCCACTTCCAACTGTTTTAACACCAAAATTCTCTTGGCTGTAATTAATCTTAGAACAGGGAGTGGAAAAATGAATATGGGAGGTGAAGAGGTTTGTAGTTAGCGGAAAATGAAATAATGGAAGGGAATAAAGACAATTACTATTCATGAAATTAATTAAGTGATCCATAAAACATTATGCCAAAAGAGATGCATCAACCATCGATCTTTTTGACCAAATAACAATTTCTGTGCGTTTAACTAGTCTATTGTTCATAATCAAATATCCAACACAGTGCCATCACAAGACAATATGCAATCCACACAATCTGTAAAGAGGATTTTGTTCCCTTCTTTGCATCTTATAAAAATTTCTAAACAGTAGTTATTCCACTCTGTTAACCATCAAAATCAACCACTGCCCATGCATTTCTTCAATCCACAATATACTCAAATTTATGTTTCCAAAATTCACAATGAAGTCACATAATCACTACAATCGGGCTTGTCATT
>JZKD02S1357033.1:896316-920651 GCA_000966675.3 Picea glauca | reverse complement strand
TATATATATTCAATGTGACTTAAAAGTTGGGCCATCCATCCAACACGACGAGGTCTCGACAACATTCCCTTCTTAACAAATGATCGATTGCAACAAATAAACATGGTTAAAATCCTGTGAAACCCAAGATGTCCATACTATACACAGTGCACAACCACCAAAACATTACGATGCAATATCTCCATTTAACAAAATCAAACACATAGTCACAGTGATAATTCAATCCATCATATTGAGTCATTAATAACACATTATTACTTAGATTTAGTCCAACTGTAACCAACTATGTTGTGCAAACTCATGCTTATACAATCGAACAATCATAAGGATACAATGGATATAGTTTCTACAGTCGTCTGGTTCTATAATCATTCGGGCCCAAAGAAAACCATAGTTACCATGACCATTATTTCATTCTGCAAAAACCCATACACACAACGCGACAAGTGTGAGAAACATCAAGCAATTGTAACCAATTGCAGCTAAACATCCAAACAACCCTTAGTGAAAAAATACCAATGACTGTGTATCAACCAACCAATCGTCAATGTCGTAAAATCAATTGACCTAACAAGCTCTAAAAAAATGCATACCCATGCATCAATTTGAATCGGGGCAACACCCCTTTCCCTTCAACAATACTAAGTTATTAATCAACGATTGTGTAATTTGACTTGTGCCAATAGCAATGCAGGATTTGTCACTATTATCACAGAGGTAGTAACTAAATGCCAAACCAACATGACTGTCATATGACCAACTGGGCGATTCTGCATTCAAGTAATCGACCATACATTCAATCCACAATAACCCATAACCAAGTTGAAAGACCCGACAGTCTATTTTATGAAACTTCAGACTGGAGGATTAAGGGTTTGCTCTGTAGCCATCACAAGGGGAACCAAGCCAACTCCTCGTAATGGTGAAAAATTTGAGGCCAAAGGTGTACACAGAGAGAGATCTATGATTCATTTGTGGACAAGAAACAAATCCATGACAGGGGCCATAACAGGAGGAGAGGTTCTAACTTGACGTGGAAATGTTATTTAACGCACGTAGGGTATAACCCTCGTGCTCTTCGATCAAACAACCACTGCACAGAGGTGAATACAGGGCCAATAAAGAATAAGAAAAACCATTTCATGACCTTTAGTGGTGAAATCAACCAAATGCCCAAATGTACAATGTGTGGTGACACAAACACTTCAATCATTAAACCCCATAAAATCCCACAGACTGGATACAACAATACGAAAGTGTGAAGATATCCCACCAAGACCAACAAGGATCCTCTAAGTAAACCAAAAAGGATAATAAAGATCTCTTGTGACTGCTAACACCCCAGGATAAATAGTAATGCTATGACTTCAACATCATTTCAAAGAGAATCATCAACGTTTCATTCACAATCACCATTTTACACAATCACAATACTTAAGGAAATCACAACTAATACACTTGAGCCAACATCCCTTTCATAACCATAGTAGACTCATGAAGGGCCAAAAAAAAGAACATACATGTAATCGAATGTCTTAAAACACGAGTTGGTCAAGCGGTTCCTCCCTACTGAGAAATCAGAGCATAACCACAACAACAATGTTTGTACAATAACCTGACTAGGGTGGCGACCAACGGTAGGGGTAAAGGCGATGTGCAGTAAATGAACATCACCTCCAAACTTCAAGTTCATTCAATTCTTAGTATGCACCAGCTGCTAATCAAACAAATCATCCACTTTGAACCATACATCGAGACCAACAACCTTTAATTTCCAAGAGCGCCACCTATAACACATATTACCAACTTCACTATACAGAAATGTATGTCAACTATGATCTATACAACCTCGATAACTCACATGGCTATCCTATGTTAGCTAGGATTTGCCACCATATTTTCAATGCATATAGTATAGCATGTTAGCATAGGATAGTTTCTTCTTTTAATTTCCCTTTATTTGTTGTTACTAGCATATGTTGTTGTAGATGGAACAAGTAATAGATCCAAGAATAGATAACTATGATAACCATGAAAACTTTGGTATAAAACTTGAGCTTGGAACAACAAGGGACCCATGTACAATATGCCTGACCCAATATCCAATAAAATGAGATATCATCACTAATGAAAGTAGTGTCGAATAGTAACATAACATCGAATAAGCACCAGGCTTGATTTTCAATATACAAGGGGGTCCCACATATTATTATCTATCTTTTATATTAATAGGATTTTAGAAAAAATTTGCAGGAAAAACTTTGTTGCGAATTTAATCATCAACAGTAACTAACAACCCTTTAACAAATATAATTAGATCATCAAGATAGATATGAATACCGATCAATTCATCAATAGTTATTCATATAGGTATTTTAAAAGTGGTACTTGCATTAAAGAGAATACATTGATAAATCATGATACCCTAATCAGTGATAAAGGTGGTTTTGTAAGCATCTTCCCCTTTTATCTTGATTTGATTGTAACTGAAAAGGACATTAAGTAAGGGCATCATATGTGACCCTGCGACCTTCTGTAAAATCACTTCTATGTTAGGGAGGATAAAAAAAACTTTCATAATAGCCCGCTTAATTGCATGAAAATCAACGCAAAACCTTATATGTTTAGTGGCTTTCTAGATAGGGACCAAATTTGAAACCCATTCAGAACACTTGACTGGAAGGATGATACCAACCTTCAATATTTTTCCCAATCCTTTTCGAATAATTTCTTCCGGTGTAGGGTTGATAGGTCTTTGTTTTTGCCTAATTGGTTTTATGCCTTCCTTGATGAGGATGGCATGTTGTATAAGACCAGAATAAAAACCACGAATATCGTCATAAGACCAAGCAAAAACATCTTGAAATTCACCAAGTAGCTTGGAAAACTTCATTTCCTCTTCATTAGAACTTTGGGCACCTATTTTAACATTCTTTGGAGCCCCGGGTGTCACAATATTCAAGGAGATGGTTTCACCCACCTTCCTTTCAGACTCCTCTTCTTTCTATTTCTCTTTATTGCCTACATCACTCAATGAAAACGAACTTTCAAGAGGATTCAAGCCCTTAGGAATCTTGTCACCTTCTATGGATATAATTTCCTTGGGCTTAAGAGGTTCATTTTGAATGAAAGCAAAAATGCTCTCATCATTAGGGAAAACCCGCCGAGATTTTATATTGTCATGGATATGTTGATGATATAGAGATTGAAAAGTACAATCAGGTCTGTGAGGCAAAATTTGCCGATTAGGAGAGGCTGCAAAGACAACTAACTGATCAGCCATTGAATTCAATTTCCTCTTAACATGAGTGATGTTGAAAGATAATAGGTCCAAGATAAGTGCCCAAATAGTTTGGGTATATCATTTCATAAACTTGTTGCTAGGAGAGTATATCTTACGTACAAGGTTCACAACAAGCTCAGAATCTCCAAAAATTGAAAGGTGACCACAACCAACATTAGAGGTGTTTTCAATGCCTAATAATAAAGCTTTGAATTCAGCAACATTGTTTGTACAAGAAAACTCCAACCTATAAGACAAGTTATGAATTTTCCCTACAAGCGAAATCAAGATGATGCCAACTCCATTACCTTCATTATAGCATGAACCATCAATGTGCATGTGCCACATATCACCATCTAAATCGATTTGTTCCAAGGGAATATTATCCTCCTTAGCAAAGATGGAATACACTCCCAGGTCCTCTTCGATATAGTTTACACTAGGTTGTGGGACACTCTCTATGTAAGGTGAAATCCTTCCCTCTCTAATGACTAGAATGTTTTTACCATTCCGAGGAACGGATAAGGAGCAACAACGAAGGTGGAAACAACTGGGATGAATATAATTCAATCGTGGAAATGGAATTTCAACCATACCACAAAGAAAGGATATGAGATTCCTATAGATGATTGGGGTAGGGGAAAACATAAAATAGAGGACGGGGGGAAAATGAGCTTGTCTGCTTCACTACACCAATAAATAAGCTAGTTTTCGAGTTAGCCCAGAGATTGCCTGCTGCCCAGTCGTCAATGTCCACCATCAAATAGTAAAACACTCCATTCTTGTGTACGCCTTGGCCTTTCAACACGCCTTGCCCATGCCATCCATGTTTCGTTGAGCAAGAGGTATCCACCTGTTAAGGATTTCCAATCTCTTCCCAAGATGATTGAGTAATTTCTTACTGGCATATCGATTACCTGAATACTAAGGGTTGTCCTTATTTCAGGGTGTGCGCACAAAACTAAGGTCACATATTTAATCTCACCTATGGTCATTTGTTGTAGACTATTATAGGAGAGCATGCTTTTGGTGTTTTCATTTGTACAAGACAAGCCTAGCTCTTCCATAATAATCTTCGACATCACACTTGGGCCCAAACCGCCATCAATGAGGCAACAATGCGTAATCTTATCCATAATCTTTACAGAAATGTAAAAAGGGGGATTTTTTTACAGGGTATCTGAAGTTATGTACACCTACTTTATTTATAGACGAATACTCTTCATTGACCTCTTTAGAGAGGTTAGCTAAAACATAAGTTTTTCCTTCCATGAATTGTTTTAGATGCATTTGTTGTTCAGGGATGACAACCATGTCCAGAAGGGTTGCATCTGCTTTGATGTTGGCCAACTGATTTAATATATTGTACTTGGAAGAGGGGAGAGGGGATGTTGTTCCTTCATTTTCAGGAACCTTAGGAACCTGAACATTATCAACGGGTGAGGATGAGCTCGGGCTAGAAGAATTGAAGTGGGGGTCAAATTTTCCTTTGGGAGCATAAGCTTTGTTCCTAGTATTCATGATCATGACATCTTCTGGCTCTGCAAAATTCAGGACAACGATGGTAGTTTCTGATATTTTACAAAAGATATTATTTATGGAACTCTTCCTTACCTCACATGTGGCTTCCTCGTGGTGTTCCTCGTAGAAGTTACACCAACTTCGAGGTAAGATAACTTTAGGCTGAATTTTTTTTTCAATCGGATTTCTAAAGGGGGGTGCAGAAGAGTATGAAGCTCCAGGGGTGAGAGGGGAGACATTTCATTTTCACTCATATGCTATCATACGATTATTCATATCTTGTACTAGTTGTAAGAGGCATACATGTCTATCTGTTTAATCGATTCTCCCTGTGGAAGACTTGTTCTTTCAAGATGTTCTTCATACTCTAAAGAAGTATGCAAAGCAGAAACGAGATTATCAATGGATTTTTCCTTGATCCTATGATGATAGGGGGAAGGTAATCCATTGTAGTAATGCATGAAAGCGGCTTGGTTCTGAGGTCGAATGAGTTCAAGGATTTGATTGTATAACTTAGTGAAACACAAGTTGAAGGACTTGATGGTCTCACCATCCTTATAGGCGATGTTATTGTATTCTCGCAACTTCTCAGCTGGGATTTTAGATTTCCCATAAGTGGATCTGAACCAATATATTAACTCCTCCCAAGTAGACAAAATCTTAGGAGGAAGGTCAAAGAAATCATCCACAACCTTTCCTTCCAAGGAATTGACGAATAAGTGCATGCAAGTATCATTATCATTGGCCCCTATATTGTGACAAGCATTAGAAAATGCCACCAGGTGTTCGTTTGTAGTGACAATGTTATTTCCCAAAAACCTAGGGAGATGCTCCTTGAATTTAGGAAGTGGGTGAGTAGCAGGTGCTAGGTTAAGAGGAGATAACACATGCCACGGTGTGGTTGTGGTGTCTTCTTCAAACTGAAAAATCCCATACTTTTTAATGACTTTGGTGGGATTTGTGGTAGACTAGATAGGGATATGGTGTCTATATAAGCTACCAATAATTAAAAAATATGAAGACTGAGAAGAGGAAGCACTTCTAGTGCCACCAGAGCCACCACTAGATGCCATCTTGTGGATGATAGGTGAAGGAAAGAAAAATGAACCGGATGATTCAGACAAAGTTCTCCTTAGATCACTTTGTTGGGTCTATAACATAACGTTCTTTCTTCCTATTTCAACAATAGGATTAATTTTGGGTGATAAGCCTCTTCTTCTTCTAGAAACATGAGAGTCTAAGGACAAGAAAGTAAGGCCAAAACTGAAGGAGCAAGAAGGTTACTGCTGATTTCTAGGTTATCTATGTCTAGCTTCCCAATGTTCCTGGCACTAATATCTCATTCAATGGCTGCCCATGAATGACTAAGCTCAACACAAGTATTGGCAGTGTCTAAAATGGTGCTAAGCATATTCAAAGCAATGTTGGTCCGATCTTGAAGACCAAGCTCAATATTGGGCTTCCTTATAACAGGCACAATCATTAAAAAATAAAACAATCAAAGAATTAATATCAAAAAAATAGATGTATTCGATGCTAATCAAGCATAAAAATTAACCAGAGAGATATTGAAGATCTCCCTAGTATGGTTTCCAAATAAATGTTGAGGAAAATATATGAAATGATCTTACTCAAGCATTTTCAGATTCTACTTGGCTAAAGAAAAATAGACCGGAATATCACCCTATGTTTATAGCCATCAAAATTAATATCCTAACTCACAAGTATTGATTACAAGTGCTTAGGCTAGTATTTTTATAAATAAAAGCTTGCTGGAAAATTCATTATTTATATGGTTTTCTGAATATAACAGTTGCTGAAATAAATGTAGAGACAGAAGTAAAGACACCAAGTCTATAATCAAGACAAATGAGACATAAAGGAATCCTTTATTTCATTCCAATTCATCAAAGAGTCATTCTCTTTACAAAATTTTGTGAAGATTTTTGGACCAAAGTCAAACTTAGATGTCCCCGATGAAACATACAAAAGGACCTCTGACAGAAAATAAAAAAAACTGAACTCTAAAAGATGGATCAACTTGCCACAGATTGTTGCCCACTCGAATCTTCACAATAGCCTTTGTTAGTCATGAAAACTAATTCACAAATAGACAAGTCTACACAGACTATCAAAGATAGATCAACACCTCTGAAAAACAAGTGTCTGAATGATGTAATTCAACCCTGAATATACTATCTACAATAAGACCTTGCTATCATAGAAAAGAATTAGGCTTGTGATAAATTAAGGAATGAATGAAAACTGAACTATCTCAACAGAAACTCAAAGAGAAAACCTTAGTGTTCTTCTCCTTCTGTCGTCCTCCTTCCTCCCTTTCCTTTTTTCCTTTAATCAAATTAGAATTGGTTGAAGTAGTTGAACTACTTCATTAGTTAAGTTAACTAAAAACTCAACCAAAGTAATAAATCATACTAAGGGTTTTAAATAAATAATAACTAGTAGGTGGGACCCCTTGTGACTCCCATCATCACATTCATGTTTGACAATTTATCTCATTGATATTTGGAACTATTTTCCAAAATATATTACTCATATATCTAAAAAATATGTTGTCCAAAACTTATGAAGTCAACTGTCATCAACAATAATAAAATAAATTTAAAATCCATATTTTCCACTCTGAGATGAAATCTTCCCTTGTTGTTGTTGTCACCTTTTGATCTCTCTGAATTTTCCTTTGGATGTGTTGAGCCTTTAGGCCTAATCTCACTGATCACATGAGAAAAATCATCCCTCAAATGCATTCGAGAGAACACAGATATATCAGAGCCATTGGAGGGTGAGGAAGGGGCAGAAGTGGCTTTTCCTTTGTCAAGGGCATGGTGGGCCTCGATTTTCAACCTTTTTATAGCATGTGAGGACAAAAATGGTGAGTGGAAAGGGGCATCTTGGAAAATCTAATTGATAGGCGGGGGAGCATGTAAGGACAAATTGGGCCAGCCACGATGTTGGGAAATTGTCGGGTGGACAATCTCTTGCCATCTATCATTTTCTGGAACCTTGGGTTGCAATTAGACGTGAGGGGGCATGGGAATACCAGGGGCTTGTGGAGGTTGTAAGGGAGGCCTTCTAGGCCTAGGTTGGACCACGCCTTGCCCAATCCAATTGAAAAATCTAGCCTGAAATAATGGGCCTAACTCTTGTGAGTCAGCATCAAAGTGAATGGAGAATTTAGGCCTTCTAGGGCCCTTGTTCCAATTACCTCTTTCTCGGTTACCTCTGCCATGGCTAACTCAGCTGAAAAATCTCATTCCTGTATGCATGATTGATTAACAAGTGGTTTCTTAAACAAGCATACATGACAACTCTTTTAAAATATGAAATAAATTTTGACTCAACAACATATCAGGCTCATGCAATCCAATCCATACAAATTGTTTAATTGTTGTCAATGAGCAGGGGGTGAACAAAAGGTTTTGGGATATGAGAGGGGTTTGTATTGAGCAACAACTTTTCAAAATGAGGGGGAAAATAATAATGGTTACTGCTCACAGAAAACGCACAATCAATTGTAATGTAAACCAAGGAACATGTCATTGTAATCCATCCAAGAAACTGTGATTTCAAATTGTTACAATACAAAATTCTCTTAACTATAATTAATTTTTGGAACATGGAGTGAAAATGGATATGGGAAGGTGAGGGGATTGTAATTGGAAAAAAGTGAAATAATGGTAGGGAAAGAGAGAGGATAATTTTTTTGAACACACAATAATTATCCTCTCTCTTTCCCAATTAAATAGTCATTGTGATCAATTAAACAACTACTGTGTATAATTCAATCAATTCTGTGTATTAACTTGCTCATTGTTCACAATTAAATCTTTAACATAGTGTCATCAAAACAAGAAAATATGCCTTCCACAACAACCTGTAGAAGAGTTATGTTTCTTCTCACTTGTCCCATTTAATATTTAAAGAAATTTTCAAATGAACACACAATCACTTATTTCCACTCAGTTCAGCATCAAAACATCATCCATTGTCCATGAATTATTTCCTCAATCAAACACAAACCCAAAAACATGTATGATTTCATCCCTTAATTTCATTTAACAATTAAATTGTAATGAGACCATGCTGTCACAGAAACCATGCCTATCTCTGCTACGATGCATGATATTCATAAAAAATACACAGTGGATAGTCAAACACAATCATCGATATTTCAATTTGCAATAATCCTGACTTTCCATTTAAACACATAGTAACAACAATCACCATTTCAACTCATAAGATGATGTGGGATACATAGACCATTCAACAAAACACAAGAGCATTTCTGTGACTATACATATCTAATTACCTCGAATCCAAACATCAAATGATGTTGAGCTATCAATCCGATACAAAGAGGGATCAACAGTATGCCCAATCCCATTTCTCAAATTGATCAAATTGCAACAAAACCATATTGTTTTATAAACCCATGTGCATCTCTGATGGCATGACCAAACGATATCCATAACATACACAGTGGACAACCAAGCTACGACTATCATGATTTTTAAATTGCAATACTCCCGATTGGAAATTAAAACACACAGTAGAAGCAACCATCACTTCAACTTAAACATTTTGTAGGAAGCCCACACATACCAATGCATCACGCACGAAGCATCCTTGTGACTTAATCAATTATAAACTAATTATGGGTTGACAATTCAATAATTACAATATAAGAGACAACGACTGTGTATTCAATCCCATTTCTCAGGCCAACCAATTTACCATGCTGAGCTATCGATTCGAATGTTATAATAACTAATGCAGTGACTAAATACCAATAACCAAAACCACTGTCAACATAATCAACATAGGCAAGCCAACAATCGACCACTGTCAACAATACCCCACCAACTCATAACAATCAACAATATACCCGACATGATATAACGAGCTCCATTTATTAAAATCAAGCTTTAAGTAATCAAGGGTTCGCTCTGTGGACCAACACAGGGAGACTGGAGTTGACCCCCAATAGTGGGTGAGAACCTCTGAAACCATACGATGGACACACATACCATACCACCAATAAATTCACAAACAGGGTGATAGTTCACGAGATAGGAGAGACTATGAACAGAGGAGTAGAGGCTTCATTTTGGTTCGTAGTAACACTAAGAACATGTAGGGTATAACCCTCGTAGTTTTCCCAATCAACCCAAAGAATGCTGAGATAAAATAGAGCCAAGAAATAATAATCAACCTTAAGCAACCCCTTTGGCATAATAAACATCATAACCCATTGTGCAACCATCAATATCATGAGAAAACCCATACCTAGGTGAAACGATATGTAGTGACACAAGGTAATTTAAACCCAACAACCCAATAACAGAAAAAAAATTGGGTATGTGACAAGAAAAGTGTGGATATAGTCATCCAATCTGGACCGAATGAAACCCTTCAACCAAAACCAATAAGGATGACAGAGATCCTTCATGGTTTCTAGCACTTAGAATGATCAATGAAACTGTGACTTCAACCATCATTGCAATGAAAACCACACAAACCATCCATCCCAGAGAAATTCACAAGTTTACACAGCTGCTAATCTTAAGAAAATTAGAGACTCATACATCACCGAGCCAATACCTATTTCATAACTAGAGTGGGTTCATGGATGGCGAAAAAGACATACCTATAACCAAAAGCCTTAAAAACGCGAGCTTGGTTGAGCAGTTCTTCCTTTTCCTAAAAATCAAAGCTTAACCACAATGAACACTATTGAACAATAACCAAGCTAGGGTGACGACCAGTGGGAGAGGTATGGAGTGATGTGTAGTAAATGCATGTCACCTCCATCCTCTAGTCATTCAATTCCTTAGTACACGCCAACCCACCATTCCATTAATTCATTCAATTAAACCATGCAACGAAACCAACATCCAAAATGTGCCACCCTATGTAATATTAACCATTTCCAACCATAATGCATATCACATGTTTTCCCATATAAGCCAATAAATTGTATAGCCACTAACCATGTTATCTAGGACTAACAACAATACATTTAATTCAATGCATGTAGTGTAGCATAGTAGCATAGTTTAATTTATTTTTTAGATTTTTCCATAGGTCTCTTTTCACTTGCTCTTATTTCATGTTACTAACATATGTCTTGTGCAGGTGTAACATGTAACAGATCATGGCGCTAAATAGCAATGTGATAACAGTGGATATAATCCATTCACACAATATGGAATTTAGATCTTGGAGCAATTAGAAACAACACATAATACGCATTATCCATCTGCTATTATGTTGCAAATAAAACCAAGATTTCATCAACCATGTAGAACCCTATAAGTAGTGTCGAACAACAACATAAAAATGAAACAAGAACTAGATCTGATCTCCCAATCTACAAGGGGGTCCCACCTACTAGTATTATATATCTCGTTAGCTTATAATAATAGGCTTTTGAAATACTTTGTGGGAAAAGTCCTCATTGTGATTTTTATTGTCAACAATTTTCTCCTTATTTGCTTTTGCAATCTATCCCTTTTGGGATTTGATTGCTCTATTACTGGAGCAGTTTCAACCAAGTTTCATCCTAACCTTTCCTGGATGTAGCAACATAATTATAGCAGAAAGGATTTTCTCACAAATTAATTATGAACCAATGCATTTTGCACATTCACCAAAGAGGAATCAGATTGGTTAGCATTCATTTTCATATCTTTAATTCATGCATTATGTTTTAAAATGTAATCCAAGATTATTATACAAATAGACTTTGCATTCCATTGTCTAATTCTCAACGGTCATTAAGGTTATAGCTCTGTGCTCCTGACAAATCTCTTTACATAGTTCCTCCACATGGAAATTCTTCAAGATGCAACCTTCCTTGTTTCATATTCTTGACTATCTGAGATAACCTTAACCCTGAGTAAGCCTTAGCTTCATCATTTCATAGGTTTACCAAAAATTCCATAAGGAATATAAGCATTCGTCTTTATTATGCATCATAGTTTGTATATTCACACATGCACATAATTCTATCAGTTTGTATTCAAATTGTGCTTCCATGCACTGAATCACATTCATTAGTATGTTGTGTGTGTCCACCATAGGCACACCTTATATTCCACAATCATTCTCATGCAAACTTTAAAGGCATAATCATATTTCCTTCTATCATAACAATAGGGCATCCTTGCTCATTTATTATTTCAACAAGTTACACTAGCTTTTCCTAAGGAAATGGAGCACATCCTCCTCAATCTATTATTCCATCAAAACAATCAAACCCTCTAACATAGGGTCAACCATGCATCCATGTCCTTTCCAATCCAGGAAAGTACAAATATTTCCTCACATCTCATTTATTCAGGAAATCATACCATGCCTTTAGTATACATATACTCATACATCATACATGTGCATCACTTGCACATTTTTATATCACTCCTATTCATTTATTTAACCCCAATATCAACCTTCTTTGTTGAGAGATTACAATCAATCACATGAAAAGTATCATAAGAATATTTGTAATTATGTTGCCCTCTTTACATGGAAACAACCGACAAGAAAACACTCTTTTCCTTCCGCTACTAAAGTATTCCATAATTTAGAAAACAAAAGTAGGTAATTACAACATTACCCAACGCAACAAGACAAAAATTCCAGTCTTTCTTCATGCCTCAAACCATTCTTGGTCAACATTCCTTTACCACAGGAATACTCTCTTAATAGTCCCTCTATTTTCTACTTGAGCATACTAAGCCATACTTATATGGCTACCATTCACCTTTGGATGTTAGTCTGACCCATTGGTCTTTTGAAAATTCCCAAGCATTTTCTTTACCATATTCCAAATCAACTCCTTCATTGATATGTTACAAATTTAATCTCATAGGATTATATTCAAACATCATTATTAGTACTTTATTCATGTTGTTAATTCTCCTGCTGACATTGGGTCATTATTGACCAAAATGGTCCATCAACAAACCATACTTGACAACCCACCACAAGTTATAACATGTCTATTTTCATGTTACATACATGATTATTCATTACCATATGCATTACATCATATCCACATCTTGCATTTTCATGCATAAACAAGTACTCAAGTCAATAGGCATGTACACATTTTTGTACAACCATGAGCTCATAAACAGGCTCATATGTTCATGTCATCCACCTCTTTTATGAGGACTATCATAGTTAAAAGAACTCCTTTTTCTTTGCTTAACTAGGCTATTTCATAAACAAGTTTTATTCACTATAGTTCAAGTAATCAACCTTACACATTTCCCATCAATACTCTAAATATGAGGAATTGTATATACACATGGCTCAAAATATTTATCTAAGAAGAAATAATAATTTCTAGGGGTTCCACCAGCCCATTCTTATAGGAAACATTACAACCACCAGTTCATTCATTCTTTGAACTTAAGTATCCCTTAACAGGCTTATGCCATTTCAACCATTCACATTCATCCATTAATTCTTATCATCATATTCTCACTCTTGTAGGAGAAGTTATCGATTCATCTCGCAACAACAATGCTTATGTTGCAAGAAACCCCGAGACAAGGTTTTCAATATGCAATCCTTCTTCTCAACAAATTTGTGCAGATTATAAACAAGTTTTTAACGCAGAGAAAATATTTCTAACATGATCATCTTGGCCTTGTTATACTAGTCATGTGACTAATCTTTGGCTCATCCAAGCCTAGTGTTTGAACTCTACTTTGATACCACTTTGTAAGGCACCCAACCCCCTAAGTACCTTTTTAAGAGATGGGGTATCAACCTTTCTCTTTTTCTCAACCATATGAAAGCCTCTTCTCAAGGGAACCATTGCCTTCTACTCATCAAGAGCTTTCCAACGATCAAAATTATGCTCAAAACCAAGATCAAGATCAAAAGTTATGGCCTTCCAAAGTTTTGTACCTTCTTGGTCAAATTCCACCTCACCACCATGTGGCACCCATGTGTCTCCACGTCATCTATTCCATCCAACTTGGCACTAACAAGTCATAATACATCACCTTATAGTGTTGACCAGGTTGTTGGCATGGACGCTGACATAACATCATCCACTTAGCTCACTAGGCCCTCGGCTTATCGACCCCTAACCATACCACACTCTTTCACTTTGTAACCATCCTATGATACCCGATGCTCTAGGGTATCATCCCACCAGGGCACCATCTCACTGACCCATCAACCCACTAGGGTACCGAGATATCGGTTCCCAAGTAAAACAAACTTTACCACTTTGTAACTCCAATGCCTAGTCTGATGTCCTAGCTGGTAGCTCAGACATGTGGCATTGCCACTACTTGCCACTTGGAATGACATGTGGCACTCATAATGTTTCATAAACCACTACCTCAAAATGAAAAATCACCTTGACACATGGTACAATCACCACTTGACACATGGACCTCCCACGTGGACTAACATAGCCATACATGTCATCATGGAGCACCGAGGCTCATCCAAATAAGTGATGACACTTTTCCACTTCTCATTGGCTAGGTTTCATCATCTGACGTCACCCTAATATCACTGGCACGTGTCCTCCACATGTAAGCAAATAGGGGAAGCTTGGAACCTTTCCTTGGAACCTTACCTCATCAAGGCACCAGGCCACCAGAACACTGATCCCTCGGAGGTTTACACCAACTGCACTCCCCCTCCCCCTCCCTTGATCTCTCAATATATTGGTCATTAGAAAACTACCAACATCTGGAACCTTACCCTCACCAACTTATAGGCTTATCGAAATTTTTGAGGAGAACAGACCTGGGGGAAAACTCCCGGTAGTCTGGGGTGACGGGTGGAACCCATTTCAGAACCGTGCCCCACCGAGAATAAACATATCATAAATTTTCCAAGCATAAGTACAATCCTTGACATTCTTCTGGGGTCTATTACTCTGATACCCCAAGGTGTAAATCCCCTCCTGAGCTTCTACGAGAGATCAATGATTGGGATCTCTTAACACCCTAATCCAACAAACAAGACTTGATGGCACTTCCAAAGGGTCTTTACATTCAACCAAGCCCACGTTTGATCTGTCTACATATTAATCATCAACACATGTCATACCCAGACATGTTAACTGCCACGTAGACACTCCTCATAAGCTTGATGTCACCTCTCTCATTCACGAGTAAAGGGGTTGGAACCCTGTGTGGGAAACATTCCCATCGGGTATCAGGTATCGTTAGTTCACAATTTATGTGGCTTAAGTTTGTTACAGGGCTCTAGTATTTGGTAGCCCGATATTCCAAGGCTTCATCTACCACTTCAACTCACTCGATAATGATCGGACGACTATCGTCTGGATCCTCAGTCAATCCTACGACCATTTTTCCTTGCCAATTCAAAACAATATTGAACAAGTTACTCGCCCATCTTTGGATGGTCAAGAATGACCCTCTTCCCCAGGTCAACGAATACTATAACTTGTTGATTTACACAGGGATTTTCAATGAGGGTTTATTCCAGGACCTAGCAATTCCACATTCCATCATTGTGCCTACTTGCAAGGGTTCTTAAATTCATCCCCCTCAGTCTCTTTAATCCATTTACCAACAAGTGATAAGCCTGCTACATGACACCCAAATGGGGATTTGATATCCCACAAACCATCTATGTCAAGAGAGGGAAAAAACACAAGAATTAATCGACCTTTCCTGGCTTTTATTCACACTAAATTTTCCATTAATTTATTATCCGTTTTTTGGAGGTTACAATACTTCATTCCCCTCAGAGATTGTCATTCATTTATTGAACTATAGATCTAGTTCCCTCTTACAGGAAACCCATTACATCATGTATATCATTGTGCACACTAGAAACATATACACATGTTCACTTTCTTTACCTCAAAACAATATAGAGTTCTTATGTTTATAGGTGTAAATCATACATTGCTATCACAGTTCCACAAATGCTCAGTGCAAAGGCTTACTAATGAAACAATCATGCATTCCATGAATGCATAAAATATTACATCCATTCAATTCATCTTTAGACATGCACTTTTAAGAGAAATTATAGACAACAACCATTCATTTCACTCTGCACACATAGTATACAAATACTTATCTTTTTAATGAATAATTTAACCAACCAACTGATTGTATGTGTACTTCTACCCAACCATAGGCCCTACTTACTAAGTAACTTCAGCAGTAGGCCACCCCCATGCTAGGCCATGATACCATTAGGGGATTTGTCTCATTGTTGACTCATCAAATAAAGGAATGGATCAGGGAGGTTACTTTCCTCCACTCCACTAGCAGCAACAACAGTTCCCCTTCTTTCCCACTAAACTCAATACCTTCATGTGCTTTATCATATGCCTTCCTAGTTGGATTTCCTCTACACAAGTGAGTCCCTCCATAGCTACACTGTGCCTCAACGACCTCTTCTTCCAGTGTCAATTTCTTCCCAGCAAGCATCAATCTGGTAGCCCTCTCTTGCTCCAATCTGGAATTTGGGTCTTCTCTACTCTAGCATAACCATTCATTTCCTGGGCATACTTCCCAATTCTTCTTTTGCTCAGGATTTCATCTTGGAGCTTCCTCTACTCTTCTCACGATCATTTCCTTCTGTTGCACAAATATTTCCTCTTGTGCCAACACAACCTCCTTCTTAAGACCATATTATACCACTTGACAACTTTGTATGCACATCATGCATCCACAATGTTTGTTGTTGGTTCTCTCGCGACGTTCGTTGTTACTCGGGTCTTCTAAAGACCTTTAAACTTAGAACATAGAGCTCTCTCTCTATGGCTCAAAACTCTCCCACGAGTTCTCTTTCTGTCTCGGTGTTTGCATGCAGTGGTTCCTCTGTCTCTCTGTGATAATTTTCTAACCAACACTATTTTTCTCTGGTCTTCTCTAAGACCCAAATGTCCGAGTTCAAGCTCTTTGTTGTTACTATTTTTATATATGGTTATTCTTTTTCCTATGGAATATGATCTCTCCTCGATTTCTCTCCTCTTTCTCCTCCACGCACCCATGCATTCTCCTCCCGCACACCCTACACATGAACATTCTCGACCTATCCTTCCTCCCTTATGTAAAAAAGAACTCGTGAGGGTCAACATGGAAGTTGCAATTGGGTACTTTGTTTTTCTTCTAGCTGAGAGTTTATGTTGTCCTAGCCAAGCCTTCCATGCTTCCATTCATGGAGGGTGGTTGGGTTTTCAACTACCAACCCATTCTCATTAACTCTCTTACTTCAGGTGCAAGCTAGAGGAAATGTGGTTATTTTCTCCTCATAATTCATCAAGGTGGATTGGGGTCTTTTACACATGAGTCCCCTTTGTCTTCCCCCTTACTAATCCCTCTCACGGTTTCATGGCCAGTACTTTAAGGCTTCACCCATTAGTCAATTGGTTGGAATTTTTCTAATTAAACAATAATACAATTAGAATGTTGATATTCCATGCCATGGAAATAACTAACATGATTTATTACATAATGGGGAAAACATGGGTATTACAAGGGAAGTACCTGGGGGTTTTCTTGAGGATATACATTCAAATACACACACACACACACACACCAAATATGCATATGTTTGATAGAGGGTTTCTCTACAAGGAGCGGGGGATTATCTACTAGCGAGGGTTTCACCTAAGGATCGCTATGGAAGGAAACAATATCAATGATGGAAATGGAAAAGGAGGATGGTATGGTGTTTCTCCATTGTTTTCACAAGCAATGATGAATCTAGTTCTCTCCCTCTTTCAACCTCTCTTTGGATTTGAGCATCCCCAAGAATGTGAAGGTTTCATTACTATTGTTCTAGATGAGCCTAAGGATATGAAGTTGAGTGGGATGAAGAGATGAAGACTAGGGTTAAGTTTTACCCCATCTGCCTCTCATTTCCAGGATTCCTGGAGGCCTTTCACCACTTCCCCATTCACCTTCAAGATATTGATGTCACATTTACTTTCGTTCTTTCTAGGTGTGAATTTTTTTGTTGTTTTCATAACTCTTTGGGTAGCTTTGGATGCATGTGGTTGGTGTCTCAGTTATTTTCATTGGAGTCATTTTTGTGTGGGGTTAGCACAATGGTGGTGCTTAGATTTTGATTCCTTTCATCTTTGAGGATTCAGCATGGTAGTGATATGTTTCATGGGTTTCGACCTGAGGGAGATCAATGATGATAATTTCCTATGCCTTGTGGGAAGTGATTGAAGAAATACTAATATATCCCAAGCCTTGCAATGAGTTGCAAGTGAAGGCTAGTGTTGGGTATTTTAATCACCTTCTTAATTTCTCAAGAAGATAATTAGAAAGACTGTTCATTTAATTATTAATCTGGGGCTCATATGGAACTTGTGAACTTCATGCACTATACATGCAGGAACAACTATTATTTCTATGTTTTGTAGCCATAGTATCAATGATTACGTTCGTGGTTAGAGTATAAACAATTCTCAAGCGATGGAAAGGTTCTACAAAAATCCACATTTGCAAAAATAGAAACACACATTGTATAAATGAAAGCATACTGACATGAAAGTAAATCACTCAAGAAGTGGTGGGCTCCTCAACTCCCTTCTTTAAAACACCTGCGGGGATTGGTAAGTGGTGGATTTTTCCAATATCCTGCTCTCAACCACCTACGGGGATTGGATAGAAAAACACATCACACAAGGAGATCTAATCTAAATCACTATTGTAGGAAATTAAATCACACTTGCAGAAAAGAAACACACAAGTTGCATAGGTATCAAGAGTATGACTCAACTGTCTCCTGAAGAAACCCCATGCATGTGCAGTAAAACTGATTACAAAATTGAAAATCTAAATTACTTTTGCAGAAATTGAAGTTTACACCACACTTGTTGAAGATAAATCACACACGTTGAAAGAAAATTGATTAACTATTTGCTAGAAAATAAATTAACTAAGTCCTCAAAATCAAAGTCTAATCCTTGCCAATATGATCAATGTCATTACCCAGACCAACAAATATAGTCATTGAATTAAACACAATTATTCAACAACATATAAGAATGCAACCCAATCTAGAATGCATTTATTAGAAACAAATGAATAAATGAAATCCAACATGAATACTTGATTGCATAAATAAACACAACCTTGCATGAGTAATCTAATTACATGAACAAATTGAACCAAAAAACTAGTTATATAATTAAATAAAATAAATCCTACATGAATTCATAATGAAATTACACAACAAAAAATGAAGGCAACCATCTAAACTACACAATACTCTATTCTATTGGAGTGGGCCTTGCCTCCATAGAATAGAATGTTGATATTATTCTATATCAACAATCACAACATAAATTAATTAAGCTAATAAAAAAAATCAATCTGTTACAAATATGCAAGGGAAATAAATCAAATGAATTAATTAAAAGCTAATTAAAATAAATCAATCTATTACAAATTTGCAAAAAAAAAGTGTAAATAAAAAGGGGGTGTTTCCTATTACTGAGATTTTATAGTACAAAAATGCCACATGTCATCAATCTTCCACATGTTCCACCAAATTAGCGGAAACTGGAACAGGTGGCAGACTGTGATACTTTTAGACAAATAGCTATCTGCCATCTTCCCTGCCAAACGGAAACTAGAGTAGGTGGTGGATTCATGTTCTTACTGAACTATTCTATGCATCTAAGATAAACTACCAACTGAAAAAAGAGGACAAAATTGTAAAAATATGTCATCGTTGTACACAGAGTTGGGTTGAGAGTGTGCGAGGTAACCATAACAAATAAATTACACATTAGCACCTGGGGGCATGTCATTCAAAGCGTTGTTGAAGGGGACTTCCCTGGGTTGGAGCACGAAAGGCCTCGTACAGGTCGAGTAGCGCTAAGATGCTGATGCATTTGAGAAGGCATCATAAATCATGTCAATCCACTGGTGCATGAGGGTGTCCCTGTGCATCTGGTCTTCCATCTAGCTCCTTAGATCGAATATGATCTCAAGCTACTCTGGATTGAAGAAAGGTGGTGGAGCATGGAAGAAATCAGGGAGAGAAGTGAGTGGTGGAGGCACCAAGACTGGGTGTCCCTCCACCTCCGCACTCAATACCTCCAGTGCAGTGTCCATTACCTCCACCGCTTTGACCTCCTCTGTCATTGTCCTGAATTGGTTGTTTGTGTCCTGAATTGATGCAATAGAATCCAAATGGAGGAATTCCTCCTCAATTATACATGTGGCCTCCTCCATGGCAGCTTGGGCACTTGTGATTTTTGGGTTATGGCTGGTGGGTTGCAAATCATCTAGTATTGTGAAGAGGAGAGATTTTG
Organism: Picea glauca; assembly: GCA_000966675.3. Classification (NCBI taxonomy): domain Eukaryota; kingdom Viridiplantae; phylum Streptophyta; class Pinopsida; order Pinales; family Pinaceae; genus Picea; species Picea glauca. The sequence continues at coordinate 900,531 of JZKD02S1357033.1, read as the reverse complement.
GAGGAACCTAGATGGGATCCTCCAAAATAACCTCATCAACATATTCCATTGGCAGTGTTCTTGATTTCTCCCATCACTGAGTTTGAGCAATGGACAAGGCACATTCTAGCCTCTGCACTCGCCTCTGTTGGGAATATAGACTATGAAAGGCTGGGCCACACCTCGACTTGCCTCTCTCCCTTGGTATGGCTAGGCCAAGAAGAATGATAATTATCTGGGTAATATCAATGAGATTCCATTGCACGTAGGTCTCGTTCTCGGAGCGACTAGGGTGATGGAGCACTAGAGAGAAATGGAGACAACCTCGTCCGAGCGGGAGAGATAATCCTAGGCCCAACATGACCACTGTATTGATCCCCCCATTGCATTTACACTGTGTTGCCTCCATAGTCCTCATGTGAGGGAGTTGTCCTCCCCTTCTCAGCAGACAGTAATGGCTGCCCTTCATTCAAGAATGAGGTGAAGGGTGCCGACCTGCCATAGTTATGGCTTGGGTCTAGGGAAGGATACGTGACCTCCCGTTGCTACGTGGCACCCCATCTGGGAACAAATTTTCAAATTAAATAAATCAAACAAATTAATTAAATAACACACTACGGAAATTATAAAATAATAATTAAAATAAAAACTCATTGAATTATTCCATTGTCATTTGAACATTGCTCTAAGAGCCCTCCCCCTCCCCCCCGAATAATGGAGAGAGTGCTCCTCTTTTACACATAAATTCAATGGATAAACAAATATCTAAATAAACCCACTTATGGATTTAATAAATCCATAGTGGTTACAACAATTTCCTAAATAATGAATAGTTTCCATGATCCTTGTTAAGAATTAGCAATTAATAAATTCCAAGATATTTTTTTAATAATTAGCAAATACTAAATAACTCCAAGATATTTTTCCAAAGAATTCCAACATCCTTTGCTAACAATTAGCAAATAATAAATAACTCCAAGATATTTTGCTAACAATTAGAAAATAATAAATAATTTCAAGATATTTTGCCCAAGAATTCCAAGATTCTTGGTCAACTACTCAAACCAATATTTTGTCTTAGAATTGCAAAATTGTCTCTGAATCTTTGATTTTCTTGGACTAATATCATTGTTGCATAAATCCATAAATTAAAAATATGTGACAACATGGCTCATGGTTCCGACATCGCAAGGTTTCGGTGTTGGCTCATGGTTCTAACAGCTCACGGTTCCTTCGACGAGTTGCAACAACGAGAGTTGCAACAAGGGAGTTGTAGTGACGAGAGTTGCAATAACGAGAGTTGCAACAAAAAATAGTTCTCTGGCGAGTTGCAACAATTGGTGTAAGGAGTTGCAACAATGTTCAAAGTTGTTGAAAGAGTGCTCGGAGTTGAAACAACAATGCTCAGAGTTGCAACAATGTTCCAGAGTTGCAGCGATGTTCATAGTTGCATTAAATTCTATAAGGAGTTGCAACAATGTTCCAAAGTTGCAGCGATGTTCAAAGTTGCAACAACTTCTATAAGGAGTTGCAACAACTGCATGGGAGTTGCAACAATGGAAACCAAAATGCATCCCGTGGTGATATCACATTCTGCACAATAACCTATCTAGAACATCACCTTTGTATATTAACTCAAAGATAAATGAAAATATTTTATTTCTCTAATATTTAACCATAATTCATATGAAATACTAAATAAATGCAATGGAAACCACCTTGGTTCTAAATCCTGCATATAAGCATAAAAATCGATTAATAAGCAATAATATAAGGTTATGGTTAATCAATAAGGGATTAAAAATAGGGAAAGAGGATGTAAAAAGGATGACAATTCCATGGCCCAACTTCTCCCCCAAACTGAATATGTTGCATGTCCTCATGCAACCCACAACCAAGTTGTAAGGACTTCCATTTTTCAATGCACTTGTCAGTTACCTTGAAATATTTGCTTGTTATTTTTCGACTGTCATGAACCTTCCTACAGGCTGCCACAAATGTTTTTACTAGAAGAATGTTAATGTATTTTACCTTTTGAGTTTGATCATTTCCCCCATGCCCACAACAGGTTCTTATGGGCATATTTTGAATTCACTGTTGGTTCTTGTGTAACAATGTGATTTTTTCTTCTTCTGAGAGACAACACTGGTTCTTGTGTAGCAGTGTTAGTGTCATTCCCTTCCATATCCAACGTTGGTTCTTGTGTGGCAGCGCTTATGTTGTCTTGGGGATTTGATGCTTCTGTTGTGATGCACGTTTCAAAAGTATCCTTCCAGTAATCCTTAGCAATTATGATGGAGTTGTAGCAGATGATGAATTGTAGAAAAATAATAAGTTCAGCAAGTGAGTTTCATCAAGGAATGTATTGCAACAACATGAGTTTCAACAAATTGCAGCAAACATTTAAAACCATTTTCTCACAAAATGCAAACTAAGTTTCGACGAAATTTTACGAGCAAATTTTTACCATTCCATTGATTCTCCTCACCAAAAATTGGAGATACCCACATCATCGATCTCGAGAAAAAGACAAATTGGTTGTAGATGAAAGTTCTTAGTTTCTCAAAATTTATGAACTGGGTTTGCTTGAAACTTTGTGTGGTTGTTCATCTTACCATAATGCTTCTCTCCTCCAAGTTTTGTGAATACTCAATTCACGATTTACAAGATATCCTCAGTTCAATTTATGCACTTGTTCTAAACGCTTAATAATATCCTGAGAAAAATCATAAGCTTGGGTGCAAAGTTGTTCTAAACGCTCAATAATTTGTGTTTAAACTTTTATAGAACCAATCCCTTTTGAATCATGTGAACAAGCCATCCATAATTTGGATCTATGGTTTAAAATTATGGCAATCAATATTTCTAACAATGATACTTATGACAACACATATTACAAGCAACTCAGATGTCAACCAAACAACTCAAATGTCAACCAAGAAATTCAGATCTATCCAAGGGCGCAAAAAGATGAGTTCATATTTCTCTCTTTACAACCACCATAACCTTTCCATATTCATTATGAGGGCTACCAAGATATGTGGGACATGGCTCAAACTAACAAGAAAAATTCAACAAAGAAAATATTTTCAAGGAAGCACATTCACCCATAACAAATTAACAGAGGATGGTTGGTTGTAGACTCCACAAAGAATGACAACAACCACTCCCCCAAGTTGAATATTTACCTGCCCTCGGGTAAAAAAAGAGTTGTTCATAGGGTTGTATCTTGACAGATCATGTAATGAATATGGTGGCATCCTTTTTTATCATGAGTTTATTGTTGTCAAGGATGAATATAATGTTGATTGATGAGATACTGTAGGTGAGTGCCCATAATGTTTTGAAAAACAATGACAATGTTGAAACCAATCTTATAATGTGGACAATCAATGGTGTGAAATTAAATGGAAAAATCCATGGAAGAGACTCCAAACCATAATTGGTAATAGTTTCAAAAGATCCTCTCAATCATTTCCATAGTATAATTGAAAATATTAATGATGATATCAAGCACCAACAACCCATTTGCAGCAAGCATAAAATTCATAACAAATTAATAATGAGAAGCTAGAACATAGAGAAATGCTAAAAAAGGTAGTCATCAAATCCACGGGAAAATGTGCAACAAAATATGCCTATATGTGAAGAAAGTGCCCATGTAGGTGATGCAAAATGTACAAATCATGATAAATGGCCATGTGTAAATATATTATTTCCATTAAACGGATTATGCCACTACACAAAATATGATAAAGATAATGATGATCCATGTCCAATAAATCTCAACAACAACAACTTTTGAAAATGTGAACCAACATAAATGAACCCCGTACCTATGTATTCTTATATAGGAATGGCTTCTATAGCAACTTCTTCTGTTATAGGTTTTTGTGGGGAAACACACTCCTTTCTTCCAGTTGTTTCATGGGCTTGTTCATGTCAGTCGTTTCTTTGTCTATTGTTGGTTCTTGTGGAGAAACAACAATGGTTTCTTACGCTCCTACTATTGGTTCTTGTGTGGCAGCAACAAGGGATTCTGTTGTTGGTTCTTGTGTGGAAACAATAGGGTTTTTTCTTACTATTGGTTCTTGTGTAACAAAGATGGTGTCTTTTGTAGCAACAATTGTATCTGTTTATCCCTTTAGCAAGGATGTGGAGGATGATGCCATGGGTCACATGGAACAAGGAGGGTGATGGATGGGAAAGAGTGACAATGTCATGGTTAGGATAGGT
>JZKD02S1357033.1:861816-876474 GCA_000966675.3 Picea glauca | reverse complement strand
GCCAGCTGAGGAATAGATCCATTTCAGAGTATCTCATTAAATGGAGGAAACTACTGGCTGAAGATTCCACTTGGGAATATGAGTCTTTTATACAGAAGCATCTAGAGTTACTCAATCATTGCGGACAACACTTGTCTCAAGGGGAGGGGCATGTTAAGCCATAATATTGGCTCATTACACTTAATTGGGGCATATTATGTTAGTAATGTTATTTTATTTATGTCGTCTTTAGGCCATTAGTTGTAATTATACCTCCTAGTCTCCTATATATACCAAGGAGACATTTTCATTTTGAATCATCTTGTACTTGAACATTTAAGTGGGGTAAAAGGAGGTTACGCCCTCGAAGAGGCTTATTATCTGAAATTATCTCTTTTTCAAGGCGTTGAGTACTTTTTCTGAGGTTTCTCTATGCTATATTGATATTTGGTTCTTAACACTTTGGTCCATGCCCTCACAAGGGTTTTGTAAGGAGAAAAACACTTTTGATATCTCAAAATGAAATAAATCAGATTGCTATTATGTCTTATATATGTGTATTGATGACTTGGTTACTTTTCTCTTTTTGATCTCCATGTTTACTTTATGTAATCTGTATATATTTTAGAAACTTATATAAATTTATTTTATATTGCAACATTCTTTTTATAAATAAATCGTCCTTGATCCTAGTAATTAATACTTATGGATTGAGAGAATATTTTTGAGGCTATAAACCAAGGGTGATATTCTCGACTATCTTGTCCTAGACAAGCAATATTTGAAAATGAATATTGAGTGAGACAAGTCATACCTTTTCCTCAACATTCATGGAACCCATAGCACCCTTCGAGGTGATTGATAACCAACAAAGGTGAGATGTGGTGATTCAAGGAATCAATCATGGTTCTTAAGCCTATGAAGGGAGGTTTAGGGTTGGAGGATCTTGTTCCTCTCCAAACTATGGTAAAGGACCCAAGAACCATCCATTATTCCCAAGACCTCCTAGTGGTGCCAATTTAACTTGCATACCAAAGAATCCTTGAAGAGACCTTGTGTCATGGTTTCTAAGTGTTTTTCATAGTGGTCGAGTTTGAGAGGATTAATTACTGCTTAAGGTTGTTCTTTCCCCATATACCATGTTTATATTCGTTTTATAAACACATTTCCAATCCACAAAACTTATTCATGGTGCATGTGTCCCACTCGAAGGAAAAATCCTCCCTACAAAGTAATAGTGTATTGGTTCAAGGACTTTTTCAAGGCACTTGATCACAAGAATATTCAATAAGATCCTATCATGTGGTGGTTTGAGGATGTGTTCATGGTGCTTAAGCTTGAGAAGCTATGTTAAGGACCTAAGGTTGTCATTTCCCTCCTATTACCATTGTTAAGGGCCTAAGGTCATTCTTTCCCTACCATAACCATGTTCAAGGTCCTTGTTATCTCACAAGTTGTAGGTTGGGAAAATCCTGACCCAACCACCAAATGGCGACAACTTTGAAAACACCTACCCAATGTCACCTTAGGCAGGTATTCTTGTCAATTTAGAGATGATAGAATCAACTCAAGGGGGGAATCCCAATGAACCTAGCGGGAATGAAATGGAAGGTGAAGAGATGAAGGAAATTCCCCCTATAGGTCAATATAGAATATGTAGAAAGGCTTGGGAAAGATTCTTTGTGGTAGCCAATGGTTTCCGAGAGATAAGAACACCTGTAAAGATACATTCCTGAGACACAAGAACAAGCTGAGTACATGTGTATAATGTTAGGTGGACAAGAAAGTTAGGATTGTTGTCCCTAATTGAAATAGTAAAAAATGATGTATATCAGCAAGAAAATAAGTGTTAAAGATGCTAAACAATTGCTAAAATTCCAACAAATGATTCAAGAGATAAGTTAAATAAACACTAGTGATACTCAATAATGAAAGCACAAGAATTTAGCAATGAAACAAGGCTATAATAAAGAGTTTTTGTAGAGATATTTTGCAGCTTTATGGATGTAGAAAACACGTTGTTACAAAAGTAAATACAACCACCAAAACTTACACAAAGTCCACCCAAAAGTTGTGCTAGGCCTAGTAGATTAACTTGGAAAACTTTTGGCAAATTCTGATGGTTGAAAAGCAAGTTATGAATGAAAATGTGTTAGGGTTTTTGCAGCCCTAATGGCTGTAGATGAAAATTTATAACATAAGAAAGAAACACTTAGCTAAATATGATGCCCTAGTGGCTCAACGAAGCATATAGAGAAAACAATTGATTCCAATTTATACAACCTTGAAATCACGAAATTTCACGTTAACCAATGCAAGGTTTTATTTCTCCCATGCAATTATACTAGTTCCTTTAGATATTTGGTTGTGGATTCAAGTAAATAAAGATCTAATAATTCTATATCTTTGGGGGTTTAAACCCTCTTACTCCCCAAGGAAATAAAATGCTAACTAGGAGATACTAGGAGGGTGTAAACCCTTTTAATTCTCCTAACAAAACCTTGTGCAACAAATAACTTCTAGAAAAAAATGATAGATAATTGTGGGGTTGTAAATCCTTATAATCCCCAAGAAATCTAGCAAATCAAACTTGTAACCAAGCAATGAAGCATAAACAAGATAAATCCTTACTTAGTCCAAGAAATGGCAAGATAAACCTCCTCTTACCAAGATAATCCACAATAAATGCTAAAGAAACATTCCAAGAGAGGTAGTGCACTAATTCTTCCACCAATAGAAACAAGAAACCAAGACAAGAGCACAAGAGAGAAGAGGTTTCCCAACGAGGGTGAAAATTTCAGCCAAATACTTCTCAGAATGGGAGAGTTATGTTATGAAATGAGATTCACGTGATCTCTATTTATACAAAAAGTTTAAAACATTGTTTGTCCACTTAGTTAGGGTAAAACATAAGATAAGGGGTCAACAACCCTTATCTTACCCCTTTGCACAAATAATAATATTTAATTTACACTTTTGCACATCTACGAAAAGCACATGTCCCCAAGTAGGAGCTAGATATTAATTAATTAGTGATCCAAACACGTGTGCACTCCTAATAATGAATCGATTAGCTTGGGGGGGGAGTAACACGATGTCACTTGAAATAATAGGTCCACAAAGTGCCATAGGGGTAACCATCAAAGTGTTGCAACGCACTAGTGTTAATATGTCATTCAAGTGATATATTTATTATATGTTTGATCTTTTGTAGGCCTTCAATTATTTTAAGAGAAGCAATTCATCGTTCTCAAGACCTATCTAGGCGAGAATATAGAAGGTTTATATTTTAGGATTTTATCTTTTTCCATCCACCATCTCCTCGAGCCTTCAACCCCTTCTTCCCATGAAATGAGGTACATGCCCTTCTTGGGTCACTAAAGTTAAAGGGCCTAGAAGAGGGCAATGTTATGGGAATGAAATAAGTGGAAAGTGATAAGTATGGTCATGAATGGTATGAAGACCCCTCAAGGGATCCCCAATTGCACCCCTTCCACAAAATTTGGCCACTTACTAGGAAATCGATGACACTCACTAAGGTGAAACAAGGTCAAAAGCATAATTTCCAAGCAGGAGTTCTATAATCAAAATAAACTTCAATACAACATGATTAAATGCCTCAAATATTAGGGTGATTGCCTGCCACAATACCTGACTTGTACCACATAGAGAAAGACCCATGTGCCTTCTAGAAGCTAGCTGGTGTGGTGGATGCACTGACAATGGATCCAAACTATGGTTATAGAGTGAGCTTCCATATGTGCAAGTGGACAATTCTAGTCATCTAGTCTATCGACACTCCATATCTGCAACATGAGGACCTCGAGACAACATCTCCTTAGTTATCCCACAAAATGGGGATAATATCTGGCTCCTACTTGGGGACTTGTGCTTGTCGTAGAATGCATGAGAACCGAAACATCTTCTGGTAGAGATGTTCTTACACTAAAACAAAAAACTGTAAAATATAGGGTGGTTCTATCACCCTTCGTCCATATACATCAAAGCTAAAAATGAAACTAATCTAGAAAAGAAAATTTTAGCATTTTTTCAAAAATTTCTAAACTAAGCATGAAATCAATATGTGAGTAGAGAAAAATGAAATATGAAATGCATCTAAGATAATATGAGAAATCAAAATGAAAATGAAAGTAAAACAATATTACCTACCTACTTATTGTTGGGTTGTTATATTCTTTGTAATGAAATTATAGTTGAGGTGAATCAACCGACGGTTGAAGTCAAGGTGGATTGACAACAGGTCGAAGTCGAGGTAGATTGACAACACGTTGAAGGTTGAGGGAGTTGATCGGGTAAATTCAAGGTCAAAGATATCAATGGAAAGTCAACCAAAAAGAGGTCGAAGTGTGAGCATGAGACGTCCTACTAGAGACCGAATGGACGTCGACTGGTAAACCCTAGTTGGAGTCAACTATAATGAAATCATAGGATTTGTGAGATTTGTAGCCAATGATATGCATGGATATGTAACCACTTTTGGGCGCGAATATTTATGGTTTTACCTATTATAAATCTTATAAAGAGGCGTGTTGTAAGGTCGTAAAGGATACTATTGTAAGGTGATCATAGAATTCAATTTTGTAGGTTAATGCATGTGTAAGTGTAGGTTGTTGGTCATGCATATGTAAGCCAAATTGGATACAAGTTTGTTCTTTCTTATGCAAGAGGGTATGATGTCGATTGTGTCTTAGGTGTAGACCAAGGTTAGACATGTAACCTTTTATTCTAATTGAATAATAAAATAAGAGAGAAGAACACTCAAAGAAATGTTGGTTTTCTCGGTTAAGGGTTTACAGGGTAAATCTCGATGTATTATGTGATTGCTTGTGCCATTTTCATTCTTGATTAAATTATTCTTCTCTTCTACTAGGATTAGTGTGGAAGTGTCCTTAATTTCCTCACATGTGGTATCAAATCTTAGGTTTTCCCTGACAAGTGAGTTATCATAGCCGTGTAATTCTTTGGCGAGTATATCTGATCTTGATATGCAAATCTTGAATCTGAGAACTAAACCCTAGGTACAATAAAAGTAATAAGTCACAAATTGTGTTAAAGATCATGGTAAAGAATGGCGAGTAGTTCTAGAATAGAGATATAAATATTCAATGGCCATAATTTAAGATTTGGAAGATTAAAATGGAAGATATTCTTGTGGATCGAGAAAAATGGACAATGGTTTGTCTAGGTACCCAACTGACAAGCATGTCGACAAAATAATGGGAGAAAATTGAAAGAAAATAGAGAAGTACAATACGGCTTTGTCTTGTAGATTCAATGTTGTTGAATGTATTGGGTGAAGATTTGGCCATGAAACTGTGGGAAAATATGGGAATCTTATACCAGTTGAAATCTCTAGTAAATAAGTTGTTTCTCAGAAAGAAATTGTATCTTCAGAGGATGAGTGATGGAATTTTGTTTAATTCGTTTAATACCGTGTTAAGACAATTATCGACCATGGATATAAATATCATTGATGAGGAGAAGTGTATAATCCTATTATGTTATTTTCCATACTCCTGGGATAGCTTAGTTGTGGATATTGGGAGTAATACAACCACACTAGCGCTAGAGGACATGGTTTATTCTCTACTTTAAGAAGAAATGAGAAGAAATAATATGGAAGGATGGACCAAATATGCTCTGGTAGAGATAAAGGCAGATTCTCTGGTAGAAATTGCAAGTCGAAGGGTAGATCTAAATCCTCGGTTCAGTCGACACGAAGATGATGGAAATGTGATAAAGATGGAAATTATAAAAAGGATTGTAAGTCAAAGGAAACAAAATTAATTGTTGAATCCGATTAGAAGTAGTCGACTGAGAAAAAGATGACCTCGAAAAAGGGAGGTGATGTGTACCTGGAGTCTACCAGTACATAGTCGGATCAAGATGTTTGGTTGATCGACTCAAGAACATCCTATCATATGACACCACATAAAGAATGGTTATGTTAATATGAACAATATGATGGGGGAGATTTGTTCTTGGGGGACGACTCGACAACCAGAATTGTCGGACGAAGAAGAGTCTGACTAACACTGCAGGATGGGAGGAAAAGGACCCTTCTAGGTGTGCTACACATTATGGGTTTGGAAAGAAACCTGATATTTATTTCAGAAGGATTCGTGCAATATGGTCAGAGGTGTGATGGTCTTAATGAAAGGAGTTCAAATTGTTTCCATGTATAATATGTTATGGAATGTCGACTCGACTGGATGCAACAACATCATTTCTACTGAAATCGACTCGACTTGATGTCGACACAAATCGACTCAACTCGAGCCAAGTCAATTCAAACCGCCTCGACAAGACATGATGAAATCGACTCGACCAGGTTATGGCACGAGAGGATGGGACACACTGGAGAAAAAGGAATTCGAGCTATGCAAATAAAAGGTATGGTCGAAGGTTTTCTTGAATGCGGTTTAGAATTCAATTTTTGTGAACACTGCATATATGGGGAATAAAGTTGGGTGAGGTTCCCATCTGGAGCGACAAGGGAAAATGAGAATCTATAACTGGTGCATAGTGATATGTTTGGCCCAATTACAATGCCTTCACTTGGTGGATCCATGTACTATGTCTCCTTCATATATGATTTTTCCAGGAAGACATGGATATATTTCATGAGGAAGATATCAGAGGTTTTCGATACATTTAAGGAGTTTAAATATCTTGTGGAAAACCAAACAGAGAAGAGGATTAAAGTGTTGAGAACTGAAAATGATGGTGAATTTTGTGGAAAGGAATTTGTTCAATTATGTAAGAAGTGGGCATAGCATTCCAAAATACCACACCATATACCCCACAAAAAATGGAGTTGTCGAGAGAATGAGCATAACGTTGATGGATAAGGCAAGGAGCATGCTTAGTGGTCCTAATCTCGCATAAGAATTCTAGGTGAAGGCAGTCGAGAATGCAAGATATGTGGTGAATATGTCTCCTTCGTAGGTGCTAGTCGACACGACTCCAAATGAGGTATGGTCGGGTAAGAATCCTTCAGTGGCACATCTCAAAGTGTTTGGTTGTGATGCATTTGTGCATGTTCCTAAGGAAAAGAGGAACAAGCTGGAAAAGAAGGCAGCCAAATGTATTTTCACCGAATACAAAGAAGGGATGAAAGGATATAATCTCTAGGATCCTACATCAAGGAGAAAAATGTATAGTTGAGATGTGGTATTCAGAGAAGTTGGAGGTAAATTCAATCCCTGGGAAGTTGTTCAAACCAAGAACAATCTTGATACAGTGCAGTTTGAACTGAGGAATGAAGAATATGATTCAGATGACTCGACTAGATCTGAAGAAGAGGTGGAACAATTGACTCTCATGATAAGAAGGTCAGAAACATCAAGAAAACCAATTGAAAGGTATAGTCCTCCCAACTTTTTTTATGCATTTGTGTTAACTGCCATCGACGATGAGCCCAAATCGGTCGGTGAGGCAGTCGACTCGATAGAGGGAAAACTCTCGAAGGAGGCCATGGTCGAAGAGATGGAATCCTTGTACAAGAATGAGACATGGGATTTAGTCAAGTTACCTAGTGGAAGAAATCTTGTCGGTAGCAAGTGGGTGTTCAAGAAGAATATGAATTCCACAGGTCAAGTTGAGAAGTTCAAATCTCGACTAGTAGATAAAGGATATTCCTAAGTCGAGGGAGTTGAGTTCAGTGATATTTGTTCCCTTGTTGAAAAACTAACTTCCATTAGAGTACTAATGTATCTGGCTGCAGTGTTTGATCTAGAGATAGAATAGATGGATGTGAAGACAATGTTCCTACATGGGGACCTGGAAGAAGAAATCTAAATGAAATAGCCTAAAGGATTTGTAGTAAAGGGAAAGCAAGAGTTGGTGTGAAAACTCAAAATATCCCTTAATGGTCTAAAGAAATCACCAAGGATGTGGTACCAGAAGTTTGACACATACAATCTTATTTTTGGATTTGTGAGAAGAAAAGTTGATCACTGCATATATTCCAAGGAAGAAGGTGGGAATTTCATATATGTAGCTTTGTATGTCGATGACATGTTGTTGATTGGGAACAACATGGATGCAATAAAGGAGGTGAAGAAGAAGTTATCATCCAAATTCAACATGAAGGATATCGGTGCAACTAACTTCATTCTGGGAATGGAGATTAAGAGATATCGAGCCACTAGAAATCTATGGTTGAATTAGATGAAGTATATTGAAACAACTCTTAAATGATTCAACATGCAGGATTGCAAACTGGTGAAGGTGCAAATTCTAGTGGGAGAAAGGATTATTGTTTAATAGTTTCCAAAGACACATGAAGAAATAGAGGACATGGAATGTGTGCCTTATGCAAGTGTTTTTGGTATTCTAATGTATGATATGGTCTACACTCGACCAGACATTTCCCATGCAGTGGGAGTATTGAGAAGGTACATGTTGACACCTAGAAAGGAGCACTGGACAACTGTCAAGAGAGTATTCAGATAATTATGTGGAACGAAGGCAGGGATGATTTTAAGGATGGAAATTTATTTTAAAATTTCGAAACCTTGGCGAATCTTACTAATCCTTCATATGCTAACTATAAATGATTGGCGATATTTTGTAAAAATATTCAAATTTCTAAGTATTTAATATAGTTTTTATAAAATTTTGGCGATTTTTAAGATAAAATAATTTTATCCTATAGAATTTGGGAAAATCATTTTTAAAATAGCCAATCTTGTTTTTGGAAAAACCATGGAAAATTATCCCATGAGCGAAATTTAGCCCCTAAAATCATCCATGAATGAAGGACTATGATATATGCTACCAAGCAAGACCTAGAGGTGACAGTGGTAAATTAGATGTACATGGATTTTTCGATGTCGATTGGGCTGGAGATCTGGATCGATAGAGGTCGACCAATAGATATGTCTTCAAGATGTTCGATGGAGAAATAAGTTGGATGAGTAAAAAACAAGAGGTCATAGCCTTGTCAACAACAGAAGATGAATACATGGCAGCCACTCATGGAAGCAAAGAAGTAGTATGGCTTCAAAGGTTGTGTTCAGAAATTGGGTTTGAGAAGAGAGATATGAAGGTAAGTTGCGGCAGTCAAAGTGCAATATTTATGGAAAGCAAGCTTTCTTATCATTCAAAGACCAAGCACATTGATGTACAATACCATTTCATGAGAGATATGGCAGAAAGAAATAGGGTGCTACTAGATAAAGTAGACACGTTGGAAAACATAGTAGACTCATTGACCAAGTCTGTGAGTGTTGTGAAGTTCTCTTGGTGCAAAGAGGCAATGGGCATTGATGCCCTAGATCTGTGAATGAAAGTTTAGGAATATCCTATTTCAGCAAGGAAGAAAACAAGTGGGAGAATATTGAGTTGTTATATTCTTTACAGTGGAATTCTAGTCGAGGTGAATAGACTGGTAGTCGAAGTCGAGGTGGATCGACAGCAAGTCGAAGTTGAGGTAGATCGAAAGCAAGTAGAAGGTCGAGGGAATCAACCAAGTAAATTCAAAGTCGTATATATCGATGACAAGTCAACCGACAAGAGGTCGAAGTGTGGGTGTGAGACGGCCAACTAGAGTTTGAATGGAGGCCGACTGGTATTCAACTGGTAAACCCAACCTGGAGTCGATTGTAACAAAATCTCACGATTTGTGGGATTTGTAGCCAATGATATGCATGGATCTGTAACTTCTTTTGGGCACCAATATTTAAGGTTTTTCCTATTCTAAATCCTATAAAGAGGCATGTTGTAAGGTCGTAAAGGTTGTTGTTGTAAGGTGATCACAAAATTCACTTTTGCAGGTTAGTGCATGTGTAAGTGTAGGTTGTTGGTCATGCATATGTAAGTTGAATTGGCTACAGGGTTGTTCTTGCATGTGCAAGAGGGTATGATGTTGATTGTGTCTTAGGTGTGGACCAAGTTTAGACATATAACATTTTATTATAATTGAATAAGAAAACAAGAGAGAAGAACTCTCAAAGGAATGTTGGTTTTCCCGGTTAAGGGTTTCCAAGGTAAAATCTCGGTGTACTATGTGATTTCTTGTGTCATTTGGGTTGTTGATTAAATTCCTCTTCTCTTCTGCTAGGATTAGTGTGGAAGTGTCCTTCATTTACTGACACTTACTTGGGGCTCAAGCCCTGAATAAGTCAAGTGACTTGAACATAAGGTTGGAGAAGGGATCCATCCATTGGTAATGACATCTTTATCCCATCCAAAGATGTCAAATAATACTTTTATTTATCAGACTTCCTCTTGATGATGTAAGGGCCAAGCCCAGGGATGATTTTAAGGATGGAAATTTATTTTCAAATGTAGAAACCTTGGCGAATCTTACTAATCCTTCATATGCCAACTATAAATGTTTGGCGATAGTTTCGTAAAAATTTTCAAATTTATAAGGATTTTATATAGTTTTTATAAAATTTGTGCGATTTCTAAGGTAAAATAATTGTATCCTATAGAATTTGGGCGAATCATTTTTAATATAGCGAATCTCATTTTTGTAAAAACCATGGAAAATTAGCCCATGAGCGAAATTTAGCCCCTAAAATCATCCATGGCCAAGCCATGAACTGTCATCCTTCTGGTCATACTTGGATTTGCCCCTATTTTTTTCCCACATGAGTGCAAGACTTCCTTCACTGTAATTTATGTAAGGTATATTACCGATGTATGGATAAGAAGGAGGTTTTGCCTTAGCTACCCTTTTGGTGGATTCTTCACATACTTTATCTTCTTTCTTCAATATTTGGATAGACCCTAGTTCTTTAGCTTGGAACTTTGAAATTTTGTCTTTGTATTCATTTGTCCTTGGGAGGAGCACGCCTATGGAGTATTCCTACATAAAAGGAAAATCCTATGGATCCTACTCAATGGTGTCGGGGACTTCATCAAACTCATCTTCACTTTTGTAGTCAGGGCCATTATCTCTCTCTCGATTGTATAATACCTCAAAAGTCTCATCTCCCATGGGAATGTGTGTGCATGGGTAAGGTCCATGCTAAGGAAACCCCCAAGGGAAGCATACCAATTCCTCGATAAGAGAATCCCCCAAGAATTCAGAACATCGATCACCACTATGTTTATGAGGAGGATGATATGTGTAAAATCAATCAAAAATACCTCAATGTCCTCACATAACCCATAAACCTTGACCCTTTTTGAATCAATGTCACATATGTTTACATAAGGTCAGGTTGTATTCAAACTAAGTTGTTCCATCACCTTCAATGACATAACATTCATAGATGCCCCAAAATCAAGCATACAATCATTCAAGTGGAGGCCATTCATGCCTAATGAAATATAGAAAGGAGGATTGTTGTCCTTTTTTCCAATTGAGATAAATAGTATTCAAAATGATCGAAGAATATTCCTTCTCAATCGGTACATGTAATAACTTCAATACTTCCCTCCTCACAGAATGGATCTTGCACATCTATGTCTATGGGACTATCATATTCAACTTTCCAAACATGGATGCAACATCTACATTTAACTGAATCTCATATGTGGGAGCTAGCTTAGGAAGAAACTAAAGTACTAGAGGTGGAGGTGTTGGGACCACCTTCTCTGTTGTTGGAGGAGGAGTGGTAGGCTGTGATGGAGGGGATAAATCTTTATTTATTCTGGTGTAGGTCAAATAATCCCTCTTCCTTAACTCCTTCCTCTAATTTTCTGTCAATTGATTCAAGGCCTGGAGTATCTTCTCTCTTTCCCCCTATCTTTTGGATTCATTGATCTGTTCTTGTGTGACTTCTTCCTCCTAGAAAATATAGATCATATCCATGAAATTCATACTTTTGGATGAATATTCATCTCATTGGGGACACTCATCTTCTATGTGAGGCTCTTGGCATGGAAGAAACCAAGTTGCTTGTTATGTGTTGACCATCCCAACTAGTTTCAAAGTATCAGGGGCCTTTTATTCTTGTTGAGGCCTTGGTTTCCAACCTCTGGCATCTCGTTGTTCTCTGGTAAACTGAGGTTTGGAGGAAAATTGATTTCTATCTACAGTAGTCAAACGACCCATGATTTGATTATGTTCTTGGACAAATTGAGTACTCATATGTTCTATCTTTTGAGTCAAGAGGTAAATCGGATTAGGGGCACTGCTACTAGAAGCCTTGGTCTTTGCTTCTTCCTTAACACAAGGATACTAAAAAGGATCTACCTTTGATTCAAGGATATTTTCTTCAATATCAACATTGTACTATTTTGATTGTCCCAAATAAGTGGGCTTCTTATCCTTCAGAATAAAGTGAAATTTCCCCTCAAAAGAATTCACATAAAGGAGACAAACAATTGTGGTTGTAGGACACAAATATGTCAGAATCAGACTATATAACTTGTCGAATCCAGTGTTGAATTCACTCATTGTCTCGTTCTCCTTTTTATTTATGTGATTGAATTGAGATACAAGCATCCCATTGTCTTTATTCATTGTCCATATGCTCTTAAATAACATGGAAAAATATTCATAGGATGTGATGTGATTATCCAGAATAATCCTGAACCAGCTGAGAGCTTCTTCAGTCAATGATGAAGCTAGTAGCTTCATGTCTACATCCTCATGCTCAACTTATACATTATCCATGTCTCGACCTATGGTGTAGAGATGATCTTCAACAGTCACTACATTGCTTTCTAGGAACTTTGGAAACCACTTGTTTGATTCTTTTGGAATTGCGTTGGGGTATCCGGGGATGGTGGCCATGTTAAAGGGTTTGTAAAGGTATTTTTCCCAAGGGTGATCCATTTGAGCAAGGAGAAGGGTACCATGGAACATGGTTTTTACAATGGGATACTTGAGGGGATGCCTTATTCATTAAAACTTAGAAGGTTTGAACCTGTCTAGTGGAAAAGGCTTAAAGGAAGAAGGGTTCTTGGAAGGTGGAGTCACCAGATGAGCTTCAAGAAGAGCTCATCAAAACAGAAAAGGGAACGTACTTTAGGTGGAGTCGCCAGGAAATATAGGGAAAAGGATTTGAAATATCTTGCCAAAGTTTCGTTATGGTTCGGAAGAGGATTCAAAATCATCCTCGACAACGGTGCCAAAATGTTATCGCACAAGTTGTAGGTTGGGAAAATCCTGAACCAACCACCAAATGGAGACAAATTTGAGAAAAAATACCCACTGTCACCTTAGGAAGGTATTCTCGTCACTTTAGAGATGATAGAATCACCTCAAGGGGGGAATCTCGGTGACCCTGGGGGGAATGAGGTGGAAGCTGAAGAGCTGAAGGAAATTCCCCCTATAGGTCAAGATCAATGTTAAGCCCTAAATAGTGGCTCATTACTCCTTAATTGGGGCATATTACATTAGTAATGTTATTTTATTTATGTCATATTTAGTCTATTAGTTGTAATTATACCTCCTAGTCTCCTATATATACCAAGGAGACATTTTCATTTGGAATCATCTTGTAATTGAACATTTATGTGGGAATAAGGAGGTTGATTTATTGAAGAGTCTTATTATATGAATTTATCTCTTTTTCAAGGCACTGAGTACTTATTCTAAGGTTTTTTTATGCTATATTGATATTTGGTTCCTAACATATGGTATCAGAGCTCAAGGTCTTGGGGTTTCACTGCTACATTTGAGACACATTGGAATTTTTGCTATAATTTTTTTTATAAAATGATTCATAAGGAACGGCTTGGAGGATATTTATTATATGGATCAAGGTACGTTGGGTTAAAATTTCAGCTCTTGGGGCCTTATAATTTCAGAGATACCGCCTTTCTAAGATAGGGTTATGGAATCATCCTGAATTGAGTCATTGCGGAATTTTCGCCATAAAATGTTTTATGTAACGTTTCAGACCCTGAAATACAGATTCTATTCACATAAATTAGTAAGGTATTTTTGGTATCAATTTAAACTTCTCAGTCATCTTACATTTGTAGATACACCTTGTGGAAGATAGGGTATCTGACTAGTCCCATTGACTAGTCTCAAGTAGGTGTTTCGGGTAAAACAATCATACCTTCTTCCTAGAGTATCCAAATTGAGTGAGACCAGTTGCATTGGATAGTGTATATACCGTAGTAATTATGGTACGAGTTTAATAATTTTGTATGAATTATTTTCTGCGAGGAATGCTATACAAGTGAGATCTCCTGGAAAGGAAAAAAATCATCAAGTTGTGGGGAAGTTACCATAAATTCCACTTGGCACATCCAATTTTGATCAGACCTGTGGCATTGCAGAGAAGAGATATCAGATACCTACAAAAAAAAAAATCATACTCAGAAGGGCCGAAATTTTGAAGATATAATAAAACGAATATCGTCTTGAAGAATCACCTCAAAATCAAGGTTTAAAGTGATACTTGTCCAACATGCCACCAAAAAAGGGAACTTCTACACCAAATAAGCCTCTAGACAATCCTACTTGGACTCTTTATGAAGGTGAAGAAATGCATAGGGACATAAATGATTTACAAAAGAAGACGGTAGCAAAAGATGAACTACAAGAGATGGAAGCTAAGTTGGAGGCAATAAATACTAAGATGGATGGTTTAAAAGAGGAGATCATGGAAGGATTGAAATTTTTTTTAATAGAGAGGACACCTGAAAGTGAAAATGTATCCCATGAAATTCATGATGAGGACACAAGGAAGGTGAATCAAGAATGGAGAAACTCCAACTTTGGGTTGAAGACCAACCACG
>JZKD02S1357033.1:839724-859294 GCA_000966675.3 Picea glauca | reverse complement strand
AATTATACCTCCTAGTCTCCTATATATACCAAGGAGACATTTTCATTTGGAATCATCTTGTAATTGAACATTTATGTGGGAATAAGGAGGTTTCCCCCTCGAAGAGGCTTATTATATGAATTTCTCTCTTTTTCAAGGCGTTGAGTACTTATTCTGAAGTTTTTCTATGCTATATTGATATTTGGTTCCTAATAATCAAATATGTAGAAAGGCTTGGGAAAGAGTCTTTGTGGTAGACAATGGTTTCTAAGAGATAATAACACCTTCAAAGAATGTTGTACCTACCTAAGACACAAGAACAAGCTGAGTATATGTGTATAATGTTAGTTGGAAAAATAAGTTAGGCTTGTTGTCCTCAATTGCATCAATAAACAATGATGTATATCAACAAGAAAATGTTAAATATGCTAAAAAAATGCTAAACGTCCAACAAATAATGCAAGAGATAAGTTAGATAAACACTAGTGATACTCAAGAACAAAAGCACAAGACTTTAGAAATGAAACAAGGTTGTAATAAAGAGTGTTTGAAGAGATACATTTCAGCCTTATAGATGTAGCAAATAATTTCTTACAACAGTAAATACAACCACCAAAAATTACAAATAGTCCACCCAAAAGTTGTTCTAGGCCTAGTAGATTAACTTGGCAAACTTTTGGCAAATTCCGACGTTTGAAAAGCAAGTTATGAATGAAAATGTGTTAGGGTTTTTGCAAGACTAAAGGATGTATATGAAAATTATAATAGAAGCAAGAATCACTTAGCTAAATATGACACCCGAGTAGCTCAACCAAGCATATAGAGAAAATAATTGATTCCAATTTAGACAACCTCTAAATCTCGAAATTTCACGTTAACCAATGCACGATTTTATTTCTCCAACGAAATTATACTAGTTCCTTTAGCTATTGGGTTATGGAGTCAAGTAAATAAAGAGATAACATTTATATCTCCTTGGGTGTGTAAACCCTCTTACTCCCCAAGGAAAGAAATGGTAACTAGGAGATACTAGTGTTAGAAAGTAATGGATGTGCTCGTTTAACCATAGACAATATAGCAATATTGTCACCCAACCATAGGCTGAAGCCACCCCTGAGCACCTTAACCTTGATAGAGAATCATTCTGGAAGAAAACCCTAGGCTAAATAGCCAAAAAAGATAGTGCACCTCTCTCCAGGGATAGCGCACCAAGCTAGAATAACTAGAAGAGGCCAAGTAGAAAGTCCAAACCATAACCAAGAGAGAATCCCAACCAAAACCGAAATCTGCTAGTTGCAACAGTTGCAACTGCAGTTCTTCTCCAAACTTTCACACCACTGTAATTGTGAGGTGTGTGTACAAATGAGATCAAGTGCCCTTTATTTATAGTCTTCCAAGTCACTTATTTGGGCCGACTTCTTCTCTTGGAGACTAATAGTTTAATAGAAATCATTCTCGATCTATCCGACTAGTCTTCTAGGGTTATTTAGGGTTTCTTCTTGCTTCCGAGAATATTCTATTCTCGAAAGGTTTACATGTGGAGTTAAATACCTCCCACATCTACCATAATATCAACACTCCCTCCTAGCTAGTGAGGTATTGAAGGTAATGGTCTTGAGCATAAACATACCATTCACTAGGTAGCATCATCATAGTCGTATAGACTATCTCATGATTAGATCATGAGCACCATCATCACTATCAGTGTTATCTGAAAACATCAACTGCATTATCTCACGAAACCATACTCCATATTAGTAATCAAACATGATGTTGGATAAGTCACTCACTCCATAGAGTGATACAAGAACCATTCTTTTAATCCGGACATATGTCCTAGACGAATAATTGTTCCAACAGACGCTAGAAGCCACACCATGGGCTACAAGGACTATTCTTCTAATCTAGACATACGTTCTAGAAGAATAACTATCCTCGACCATTTTCCACCTAGAGAATATCAATATACTAGCACATTGGCCATCCATCTAGATGATAATCATTTTCAACACTACTAATAGTGTAAAATACAATCAGAACAATGTCATTCAATAGAACACAATTGTGTCTATCCATAGTAGTACACAACTACAATCTAGTGGTATACTACCACACCAAGTAGCACACAACTACTTGATTAGTGACATATAGTCATAATCAGTGGAACACATCCACCAAAGTAGCATATATCTATTGTCCAGAGACATACAGTCTCCATAGAAATCATATCATCTTATATCAACCTACACAAAAAAACAAAGTCATGATATAAACTGAATCATCTGGGCCATTCTTCCACTCACATCTGTGAGATCTGGAAGAGCATCAACCCTCAAAAGGTAAAACATCATTCATGAGCTACTGGTCTATTCTTCTCAAGCATAGAAGAATAATTGTCTTGATTTCTGAGCTTGGACCATTCCTCTGACACTAAACAAAGTGAAACTTGGAGAGAATGAGTCTTCCCTAGGGAATGGTTGTCCCTGATTGTTGAACCTAGACCATTCACCTATCTGGTCCATTCCTCCAACACTAAACAAAGTGAAACCTGGAGAGAATGAATCTACCCTAGGGAATGACTGTCTAAACCATTTCCTAAGGAAATGATTGTCCTGCACCAACCTCCAAAATGGACCATTCTTCGAAACTACTCACAATTGTGAGCTTTGAAAGAATGACTATCCGGCGAGGCAGACCAATCTTCTTGACCACTACCGAGAGTGACCATCAAGAAGAAATACTTTCCTATACCATTCCCCCACACTAGCCATAAGGGGAATCATTTTCTATGTTACATCAACAATCCATTGAACCATTTTCATTACGAAAATGACCATTCAATTTGGACCATTTTCCGAACTGAAAAATTCCTGTCTGTCAGAAATCTCAAACCACTTTCCAAACTGGAAAGGAACTACTCATCCTGGACCATTTTTCGAACTTTAAAAATGGTTGTCCATAAATCAATAACACATCAGTGCTCCCTCCCAACCTGGGATTCATCTCTTCCTTTTTCAATAATGAAATCGTCTCCACAAGCTCCAACTTGTTTCTTGAGTACACAAACTCTTTCATCTTAGACAAAGGCTTTACCAAGATATCTACTTATCTTCTCTTCCGTGGATATATATTGGAGAACCACTTTTATTTTCTAGACTTCATCATAAAGAATGTAATTCTTGATCTCAATGTACTTCGATCTTTCTAGAACACTGGTTTTATCTGGAGGCTTCATATAGCTTTGATCATTATAGTATATCATCGTTGGATTCATCTCTTTTGTTTCCTACTAGCTCATAACGTCATGGCAAATCTCAAACTGGAACTTCTTCTATCATCATGAGAGTTTGACATGGATTAGCAATTCATTATCCTGAACTTCTGAGTAACCATTTTGATACAATATCTCTATTATAGAAGGTTTTTCATCATGCTTATGTTGTGCATTGGAGGCTCTGCACCAAGTTGTTTGAATCTATACGAGATATTCTTCCATCTTCATGCAAGAGTCTCTTTCTGGTATACCTAAAAACTTTGAGGTTGCTATATGCTTCTTTGTTTGATTAATCTGTTGAGGAGAATAGTCCTTACATTTGTCTAATGTAAACTCCAACCCATGGATATTGTACAGGATATAATGTCTCGGGTAGAGGTATGTCTAGAACAAGCTATCATCATAGTCCTCTCCCTCCATCTGGAAGAACCTTTAGTTCTAGATCTCACAATGCTTTCATTCATAAGTTTTCCATACACTTTTATTCATCACAACTTTCATTTCTTCTTCTTGATTTCTTCTAGAGGGTTCTGATCAAGCTGGTAGTCTCTGTGATTCTCAATATAATGACTGGTTGTTCTGAATTTTCTTTCTCTCTTGGAATCTTCATGTTCTTCTTCATGATTCTCTTTAGATATTGGGTTAATGGAGTTTTCTATAGATTCCATGCCCTAAAGATTCCAACTTCTTCCTTTCAGGATGTGGATGGATAACCAGGGATACTTTAAGGCTTCTTTTCGAAGAAGATTTCTTCTGAGGTCAAACTGAAAACGTGTTGCTTTTCATGGTTGCTACCATTGATGGAAACATGGATAGATACTTCATAATATTCAATGGATCATATTATCTATGATTAGCTCCCTCATAATCCTTACTTCATGCATGCTTCTTCTTTTGGAATTATATAATTGGCTCCCTCCATCTAGGAGAGTCCATGCTTTCGTCTGCATCCTTATTGCCTTCTGCAAAGTGTCACAGGTCTTTTTCCAATTTCCTCTTTATTGTTGACTTCTTTATGTCTTTACTTCTTCTAGGTTTCTTTAAGTTTGATTCTGATTTCGGCTTATCTTGCAACTGTTACTTATTTAATAACTTATACATGAATTGTTACCAGGGGTTGTTAATGTACTCCATCCTTTCATGTGTATTTTCTGACTTGTAGTCGTTGTGATAGCAATCCTTATCTTGTTGTTCTTCCATAGGTATAGTTTCTCTTTGAACATATTATCTTCTAAGAAATATATATGCAAGATATGTACAGAAAACATGGTATGTACAAGAACTATGAAGAGTATTGTTACCTTGTCTTAGAAGAAGAAGTTTGTTTTGTCCTACCTGGCTTTCTTTGAGGGTTTCTCTTTTGCACTGATCCTTGATTCTTCTTGTGCATGGCAAGTCCAAAGTTCTTCAAATGTGGGATACTCCTTCCTTGTGTTCATGCTTGTGGAAAATGCATCCCATGTCTTGGGAAGACCATTGAGTACTATATTTATTAGTTCCTTCTCTGAAATTATCTCTTCAATGGCTTGTATTTGATCTCTTAACTGAGAGATTCTCACAATGTATGATGTTATGTTGTCATCATCATTCATTTTCATGTCACAAAGCTCATTCTTCAGACTCATTACTTGTCCAATGTTTTTGACTGAGAAGAGGTTTGTTAGGGCATCGTACATCTTCTTAGATGAGTCAATATGGGAGATGTAGGGTATCAAGTGGTATTTTATAGAGTCCACTATGATACTCATGGGATTTATGTCATTGTCTTTGAACTTCTCCATAACTACAATGTTCTGAGGTTCCTTCTCTTTTCCTTCTTCAAACTTTGGTTTCATAATATTTCCTTTCACAATATCCAACACTTCATTCTTGGCAAGGATGAGGTCAATCCTTGTCTTCCATGCTCTGAAGTTAGAAGCCCCTTCTAACTTGTTTTCTGACTTCATAGAGTAAGTCATAATTTCTTTGACTTGGTCAACCCTTGATTTTGACCAAAAACTCAAACTTGACGTCTTAGCTTGCTGAGAGTACCAAGAGATGCGCTAGGCTAGGGCGCACTACTATATCTAGAAATTAGGTCAATATCTTCACTTAAGGTGCCTCAACGAGAGGGTTAGGGTTCCATTGTTGCAACAAAAACTGGCTGCAAATGCAACTACAACTGAGCAAATCCTCCCAATATATCTTCCAGTGGTTAGACTGTCCAAAGATAGTGTGGGCCCATAACCTGTTAGAAAGTAATGTATGTGATCGTTTAACCATAGACAATACAACAATATTATCACCCAACCATAGTCCGAAGCCACCCCCGAGCACCTTAACCTTGACAGAGAATCATTCTGGAAGCAAACCCTAGGCTAAATAGCCAAACAAGATAGTGCACCTCTCTCCATGGATAGCGCACCAAGTAAGAAAAACTAGAAGAGGCCAAGCAAAAAGTCCAAACCATAATTAAGAGAGAATCCTAGCCAAAAACGAAATCTGCTAGTTGCAGTAGCTGCAACTGCAGTTCTTCTCCAAACTTGTGCACCACTGTAGTTGTGAGGTGTGTGTACAAATGAGCTCAAACGCCCTTTATTTATAGTCCTAAAAGTCACTTAGTTGGTCTGAATTCTTCTCTTGGAGACTAATAGCTTAATATAAATCATTCTCTTGAGTCGAATAGTCTTCTAGGGTTATTTAGGGTTTCTTCTTGATTCCCGGAATATTCTATTCTCGTCAGGTTTACACGTGGAGGTAAATACCTCCCGCAACTACCATAATATCAACAACTAGGAGAGTGTAAACCCTTTTACTTCTCCTAGTAAAACCTTTTGCAACAAATAAATTCTAGAAAAAAATGATAGATAATGGTGGGGTTGTAAATACTTATACTCCCCAAGAAATCTATCAAATCAAACTTGTAACCAAGCAATGACGCATCAATAAGATAAATCCTTACCTAGTCCAAGAAATGACAATATAAACCTCATCTTACCCAGATAAATCCACCATAAATGATAAATAAAATATCCAAGAGAGGTAGTGCACTACTTCCACCAATAGAAACATGAAACCAAGACAAGAGAACAAGAGAGAAGATATTTCCCAAGGAGGGTGAAAATTTCATCCAAATACTTCTCACAATGGGAGAGCTATGTTATGAAATGAGATTCACATGATCTCTATTTATACAAAAAGTTTAAAACATAGTTTGTAAACTTAGTTAGGATAAAACATAATACAAGGGGTCAACAAACCATATCTTAACCCTTTACACAAAAAATAATATTTAATTTACACTTTTTCACATTAGAAACCCTAAAACAAGATGACGTCGCCCCTTTAGGGAGTCGTTTTGACACCTTTCCAAGTCATTGGAGAAGAATGTGGAGATCATTGGGGCTCCTATATCCTCCTCTTCATGTGCCAAGGTCAATCCATCTCTCCTCCAGTCAAATCATGCCAAGTTTCAATGAGAAACAACTCTGTCACCACCAACCCTATCCCTAGGTGACATCAAGCCCCAAAAGGTGAAGTTTTTCCCCTCCTAGGAAAGTCATTTGCCATGTGAGGGCTAGGAAATTTCCTCCAAGGTGTCTTCTAGTTCTCTAAAGGAAATTCATTGTGATCCAACATGCGGGTCTTTGAGATTCAACCCATGGGATCCAAGCCCCATGAAAGTCCAAGCTAGGCTTGTTCCTCCAAAAGTTTCCACCAAACAAGGTCCTATAAAACAAATAGGTACTCCCTCCAAGGATATCAAGTTAAAATATCATGGAAAGTGAAAACCACATATAACAAGCAAGGAACCTAAACATGTGCATAAAAAATACCTCATTAAATTAAACAAGCTCTTAAATACCCTATACAATTAACCAAGTTTAGGTATGGGAGGGGTGTCATAAAATTCCTTTTGGGTAGACCAAAACCCTCAAGTAGGGGATGATCCCAAGGATTCCCCTTCAAGTTCATGTAGTGGATGATGAGGTGGATAAGGGTTTAGAATTCATAGGTCAATAAGTTTCATGACATACAAGGGATCGTATTATCTCATCTATGGGTGCCTTTGTAGGGGGATGTGTTGCACCTTCTTCTTCAATGCAACTTTTTTCCGAGCCCATTTATTTCCATTTATTAATTAATTAGTGATCCAAACATGTGTGCACTCCCAATAGTGAATATATTATCTTGGGGGGTAGTAACATAGTGTCACTTGAAATAATAGGTCCACAAAGTGCCATAGGGGTAACCATCAAAGCATAGTAACACAATAGTGTTTGTCTTTCATTCAAGCGAGATATGTATTATATGTTTGATCTTTTGCAGGCCTTCAATTATTTTGAGAGAAGCAGTTTATTGTTCTCAAGACTTGTCTGGGGGAGCATCTAGAAGGTTATATTTTAGGATTTTATCTTTTTCCAACCACCATCCCCCGGGGCCATCAGCCCCTTCTTCCCATGAAATGAAGTGCATGCCCTTCTTGGGTCACTAAAGTTAAAGAGCCTAGAAGAGGGAAATTTAATGGGAATGCAATGAGAGAAAAGTGATAAGTATGGTCGGGAATGGTATGATGACCCCTCAAGGGATCCCCAGTTGCACCACTTCCCCAAATTTCGGCCACTTACTAGGAAATCAATGACACTCACCAAGGTGAAACAGGGTCAAAATCATAATGTCCAAGTAGGCGTTCTATAATCAAAATCACCTTCAATACAACATTCTTAAATGCCTCAAATATTAGGGTGATTACCTGCCACAATACCTTACTTGTACCACATGGAGCAAGACCCTTGTGCCTCCTATATGCTAGTTGGTGTGGTGGATAAGCTGACAATGGATCCAAACTGTGGTGATAGAGAGGGCTTCCATATGTGCAAGTAGACACTGCTAGTCATGTGGTCTCTCAACACTCCATATCCACAACTTGGGGACCTCAAGACATCATCTCCTTAGTTATCCCACAAAATAGGGTTAACAGTCCTAAGACCCATCCATGGTGTGCAAACATCTCAATAACATCCATATCCAACTTCTAGGTTAAATATTCCCTAGTGAGGATTTGTGTCACGATTTCTAGGTGTTTTTCATTTAACTTGAGATTGAGAAGGTGCAATTAGGACCCAAGGCCCTTGTTTCCCCCTTTGACCATGTTTAAATGTCAAGATCCATTTCCAATGCACAAAACTTACTCATGGCACCTATATCCCACTCAAGGGCTTACAAAGAACCCTACAAAGCACTCAAGTCTTGGTTCAAGAACTCATTCAAGGTTCTTGATCTCAAGAAGATTCAACAATATATTGAGGCATGTGTTTTCCATCCTTGACCATGGTTAAGGCATAACCACCCATACTCAGTGAAAAAAGCCTTCTAATGTCATCCATATCCAAATATGATGTCAAATATCCCCTAGAGATACCTTTGGTAGGCCAGAGATACCCCACAAGGGTCTTATGTGGTGGCTCGAGGACACCTTCAATGTTATATCCTAAGAATCTTAGTGGGTTGTAGGTGTTGGTCATGGTGCTTAATACTAAGAAGTGTCATTTAGGGAGAAATTCCCCTATTGTTCTCCCTTGACCTTAGTTAGACCTCAAGACCCATTTTTGGTTCACAACTAACCTAGTCATGGTGCTCATAACATCCTTTGAGGCAATTAATAACCAATACATGTTATATGTGATGGTTCAAGGACTTATCAATGGTGCTTGAGTCCAAGAAGAAAATTTTAGGGCAAAAGGATCTTGTTTCCTTCCTCCCACTATGGTCAAGGACTTAACACCCATCTATGATTCTTAACACCTTATAATGGAACCCATATTCAACTTGCATGCCAAAGACTCCTTAGAGAGGGATTGTATCATGGTTTATAGGTGTTGTTCATGGTGGTTGATCTTGAAAGTTTCAATTGGGGTTTAAGGCCATTGTTTCCCCCTTGACCATGTTTATATGTCTCTAAACACATTTCCTATCCATGAAACCTAGTCATGGTGCCTATATCCCACTCGAAAGCCAAAAACCTCCTACAAAGTTCTTGTGTGTTAGTTCGAGGACTTGTTCAAGGCTATTTATCCTTTGAAATGCACCTTCCACCTTCTAGAGTATCATGACACTACAACTAAAACACCTTGTAGTGGATTTTTTTAATGCTACAAGACTAGGCAAAATTTAAAAATAAAACTTCGTTATTCGTAGCAGAGGTTTTAGCCAAGGTTTTAACAGATGTTCCATATAACTAAAAAAAAATGGGTGGGTAGGGTTTTTTTGTTAGTGCTTGTATTAGTAAAATGAACTAGTGCATTTTTAAGTAAATGGCACCGATTCATACACAAAGATAAAAAAAAACACTAGTGCTCTTATAATTATTACGCACCAGTTTCACCTTTCTGTTGTATGGCAACATTGATGGTTTTTTGGTTTATGTACACAACAGTTAGTATTTTTTTTTCATGAACCACTGGTGCTCCTAAAAATACTACGCACTAGGTCATTCTTTTTGTTTTATGGCACATTGATGCTCATATAATTTATATCCACTAGTTCTTATATTACCATATGCATGGGAGGGAAGTGAAATTTTGAATATTTGAGGTGAGATGTCGATGCCATTCTTTGTTACTAAGAACCAATGTGTATACTATGTGTAAAGCACCCATGTATATATTATATGTAAAGCATCGGTGTGTATTGTAATCATGTGGACCATAATATTTTGAAACGATAAATATAACTGTATGTCGTGTCGTTTAAATCAGTAGTGTTTTTTCACAATTTTTAGCATTGATACTTTATTCTAATTAATAGGCACCGACTCATATAACTCACAAAAACTCACCATTTAGTGAGTTCAAAAGAATACAATGCACTAATATGTATATATTTTAATTAATTGTTTTTTTACAAATTTTCAATTAATCATTTCAAAATAAAATATTTTTTATAATAATATTGATTTTTATATTTTTGTTATTATGTTTTGATATAATGATTGAATTAATGTGTTATCCAATGGATTACACCTCTATTATTTGTAACAATTTAAATCATCCATATATTAATTAATTAGCAACGCAATATTTTACAACATTCGACAATGCAATAAAATAAGAAACTCATTTTATTACATATGAATAAGTGACCCATCGTCATACAAAATGGGACAACGTAAAGGTTCACAATAATCAAAATGCTACTAATATGTTATTTTTATTACACTTATTGGTAACATGTCCTCATGCAATTGGAACAATATGTCGAGTACATTAAACAAAATTCTCGATTTTCGCAGACAAATATTTCAAAAAATACAACTTGCAGTAACATTCAATTATATTAATTGTCATTCATCACTTGAACTATTGTCATCGCTCGAGCTTCATGCATGCCTCATTTCTTTATCACTTGTAGGCAATATTGTACTTTGGTTAATTAACCTAATGATTTCTTGAGCGACTTGTTTTTTATGTTCCATCTACAAACATAGAAATAAAGTGTAATAAGTATATCAACATTTATATATGTAGTAGAATATACATGATTGTGTAAATAAAAAATTATACCATAGCAGCAAGTGTTTCATAAACAATCCACATTCTTTCGAAGCCATGTTTCATGTTGTCTCTCAAAATATATTATGTTGGATGCACTCCATACTTTGTTTCCTATATGTTTAATACACCATGACAAAACATAGTCGATATAATTACTACAAAGGTTTATTGTTTCCATTAATTATGAAACCAAGGAAATTAAACAACATAGCTACTTATAGCTACTCACAACCCATACTTAACCCAATGTCTATCAATTCTTCGTTTGGATCTTCTTTGTATGTTAGCACCTATTAGAAGACATCTATGGATGAGTGTAAATTAATTATTTAAATATGAATATCACAACAAACATGAAATTTTAAGTAAGGCTAGAAATGTAAGTACTCACAAACTTTGCGATCAACCCTTTTATTCCTCGTCGTCCTATCTTATGTGATGAATAGGTTCCATTTTTTTTATTTTCTACACAAAATAATTGAAAAATAATATTTCATGTAATAATTAAAATCGATGTACATAAAAGAATAAATGAATAATTACATACCTCTAATGCACGTTGTTGTTGGAATGTGTCCTCTTGCAATGCAATTATGTTCATCTCTTTTACCATATCCTTGTACACTGTTTTGGACATTCCCATCAACATGTATTGGTTTTCCCCTCGTTTGTCCCTTGAAATTTGCTTTAAATGCCTTAACCAACACACATAATTAATTTGAACCTATGGACAATTCAAATATATTATTTTTTAATAAAACTTGAAGAACATTCTTCTCTTGTTGGGATGAGCTACCATCACGCTCATTGCAATAAGTTATTTTCCTTCAACTTCTATCAGCCATCTTCTATCAAAATAAAGCTAGGAATTATCAGATATAAAAATTACGAAAACATTTTTACAAAATAATATTTCAATGTGTATAATAAAATAGTATGCGTCGATGTGTTAACCATATGTATACACACCTGTATATGATAACCATGCACTTACAAAATATTTTTTTTTTTTTTTTTACAAATTGTTACATTTGCGTTGTGCCCTATATATCAATAAAAGCATCAGTTCCTCATTATTGTTTATTACACACCATTGAACCCATGAACAAATTTAAAACATGACTCTTTGGATATTAAAGAAAAGGTTATTTTCATTTTAAACTTGGTGGTGTCATCGACGGGTAAATGCACACATGTGCACTACTCTTGTACAATGCACACCACTAATCATGAAAACATTTTTTTTAAAGAAAGTTGGCACTGACAGGGTTTGGGATCCAATGAAATGAGTGGTCCCACTATAATGGATATCAAATGCCCCATATACAAATAAAGAAACACTGTAAAATTTTGTTGCTTAAAAAATCTAGTTGTGAAATATAGAGAGGGAAACCAAGAGAAACAACAAGGAAGCTAAGGCTTCCAATACCAAATGTAATTATGAAACCATTTTATTTTTTTGAGAATGCACTGAAAATCCTTTGAATCAAATAAGAGAAATATTGAGATGATCAATAGAATGAAATCACATACCTGAAATTTCTCCTCTCCAAATTTGTATGTTACATACGATGATCCCTTACAAATTTGACACTTCAAAAAAATCTAGCCACTCCAAAGTCTTTGCTAGTGAATATCTCTTGCACAAATATACCCTTTAAATTTTGGAAAAAGAATGAAATAATGATTAGGGTTTTCATTTATAAAAACATACATTTAGAAAAAATGAAATTCCCACTAATTTTTTTGTTTTATATTTTGGTGCATTGATGATAAATGTGCATGTTGGTTTTTTTTTTTAACTTACTTTATTGGTGCTCTATACATTTTTTAGTGTGCTAATGTGTTTAAAAGAACACCGATATGATGTTTATGTACAAATGCATCCACAAACAATTTAATTGACAAAGTACAAATGAAAACCTTTGCATTTAAAGTTTTGCGGAGGTTTTTCTTTTCAAAGGCAAAAACATAGGTCACTCTTCAGTACCTCTCATAATTTAGCACCCAAACTTGATGCTTTGCCACTCCCTCAACACTATGGCTCACATATACTCCTCCATGGGCCACTCGACTTTCTACAATATACCATCTTCATCATTCTTGTAGCCATAATAACTGGCGTTAATTCACTTGTAAATCTCATACCTAGACCTCCTCTTATTCACCTCATGGGGGCTTATCGAATAGCTCTTTGACATCAAAGAGGAATTTTTCAACCCCAAAGTATCTATAATTGAAGCCCTTTCCAGTGGCACCAGGCACATCAACTTCATTTCCTTCTAAGTTTGTCATATCGTCCACTAATTTGGCATAATTAGGAGTGACAAGCTGTACAATCTAATCTTCCAAGTGCCCCTTTTCCCTAATCAACAAGAAAGGAACTCTGGTGGATGTCTTAATTATAATACTATGTTAACGTCAAGAATGACCTAAGGCCCATATTGTATATTTAATATAAATTAAGAAGCACATTTGAAAAAAAACTGATGGTTTATAAGCTTTACCGACATACCTTATCGTTGAATATTAAGCATTTCCTTGGCCTCAATGTGATCCTCCTTAATATCCTCACTTATCTATTTACTAAGAAGCTCTTTTTTCTTCTTCTCCACAACCATACGCTTGATCTATTTCTCATTTAGAAGGGGTACTTGGGAAACAAACTCTTGCTCTCTTTGTTGTTGGTTTCCCTTGTCCTACTCTCGCATTTCTTCCACCACATCCCCTTCTTCCTCAAACAAGACCGAATTAATGACAAAGACCTCCCCACTTTTGACTATCAACCTAGCCTCCCTCTTGACAGACTCGATCCTCTTCCACTCCTTCAATGCTCTAGCCCGCATCTCCTCCTCCTTAGGTTGCTCAACTTTCTCCAAGTTACCACCCTCGCCATCCCTGTAGACATAGTAACTACCATCAATTCACTTGTAAATTGCTATTTATTATGGATACATGGATGACAGGGATATGTGAGCCACATAATTGAGGGAGTGGTAGAGGATTGAGTCTATGCACTAAATTATGAGAGGCATTGAAGAGTGAGCTCATTTTTTTCCTTCGCAAAGAAAAACCTCCACAAAATTTAATATATATATTAAAATTATAAAACACACACATATATAACCATTTTGCATTCATCAAAAACTAAAATTAACTTCTATTTGCAAAACAAATGTGGTAAAATAATTGGTGCGTCTTTAATAACTAATACACATTGTGATGGTGTGCTTTATCATAAAGAAAGAATCGTTTGTAGTTTTCTATGTTATATGGTGCACCGGTGCTACATTATTCATTAAACACACCAATATGCATTGTTAAAGTACACTAGAAAGTTTGATTATCCATGTTTGCAATTTTTATGGTGCTCCATGTTGTATAGTGCATCGATGTTGCATTGATAAGTAAACACACCGATATGTTAATTGTTATATGTGCAGTGCATTTAAGTTGTATGAACGCACCTATGGGATTTTTGCTAAGATGGTGCCACTTCTAAGATAGAGGCATTGGTAATGCACAACGCTATCCTCGTGCATAGCGCTTAGTGTTTAGTGATGCGTTGTGTAGTTTTAAACACACTACTAACATCACTTCTTGTTAATTCACAGTTTTCATTGTGTGTGTTGCTTCTTATAAATTCATAAGATGCATCATCGTTTAAAGCGAGCCGAACTCATGAAGCACACCACGTAAAAAACAATTTAATGAAAAATACCAAATTTAAGGCCAATTTTAAATTTTAATTCAATGAAAGTTAAATTAAGGAAGTAACAAACAATTTACCTTATCTCTTTTCACCTAAGGAATCACATTTGTTCCATAGAGGAAAAATGAAATTTTCATTTTTTTTCCAAAATTGGAAAATGTATAGAATCTACAAGGGCACTGAGGAAACAACACTATAGAGCACTGCAAATGAGGTGAACATAGAAGTAAGGTGAGCACCAGTACTTGTGTCAAAGGTTGGAAGCATAGAAGGAAATGAGATAGAGGCCATCCTCAAAAAAAAAAGAGTGTCGTCTCTTCCAACACACTATCGACGAGGTCCTGGTATAGTGGAAGGATACATAGTCTAAGGATGTCACATGGGAATTAGTATACATCCTTCGACAATCCACTCATCTCTATCCTTGAGGATGATGTTGTTTTTTTAAGGGGTAAGTCATGCTAGGGTCCTACTTTAACCCCCTAAGTAAACATATAGGTTTCTATGTATGGAGGTCATCTCTAGTAAATAAGGCTCATGTAGTATTATGAAATAAATAATCATAAGAAGGCTTACTAGAAGGTTCTTACTACTAGAATGTTCCTAGTAAGTAGATAGTACTATATAAACAAGTAAAATCAATGTAATGACATGTCTTCTAAAGTTTATTATAACTAGAGCTCTACTCAATTGGAGGTTTCCCCCTCAAAGAGGAAAGTGAGCATTGTTTTCAACAAGAAAGGTATATAACATTTTGTGGTATTCTGGTTCTTTATTTGGTTATTGTGATTACAATGTATAATTTATGTAGTACATATGGGTAAAATATATTGTTTTTTGTTTGCATCTCTCAATTTAATAATAAAGAACACCAAAAAATCTAATCGAGATAGAGGGTCAGTTGACCCTTTCCCGAGTTTCCCCTCAATAAGAATAATATACTCAAGGAAGGGTCATCCAACCTTTCCCTGGGATCCCTACTGATGTGAATAGTATGCTCAAGGAAGGTCTTATTGACCCTTCTTTGGTATCCTCACTATTGAGAATATTTTTCTCACATGAAGGGTCAATTGGCCCTTCATTGGTCTCCTCTCTACAAGAATACTATGTTGGAGGAACGGTTGGTCAACGCTTCACTAAATTCCCCTTGATGAAAAAAATTAATCTAGTGGAAGGATCATTCAACCCTTCATAGGGATCCCCCTTGGTGAGAGTACCAAGCTGGAGGAAGCATTAAGAAACCCTTCCCTAGTCTCCCCTTGACAAAAA
Organism: Picea glauca; assembly: GCA_000966675.3. Lineage (NCBI taxonomy): Eukaryota > Viridiplantae > Streptophyta > Pinopsida > Pinales > Pinaceae > Picea > Picea glauca. The sequence continues at coordinate 843,528 of JZKD02S1357033.1, read as the reverse complement.
ATCTAATATAGAGGAAAGGTAAACTAAGCCTTCCCTAATATCCATCTCAATAATAATATTATGCTCAAGGAAGGGTCTATTGACCCTTCCTTAGGATCCCCATAGAGATGAATACTATTGTAATGACCCCATCGTTACGACTACAAGCGAAGCAGAAGTGAAAAAACAATTTACTGGTTTTTTCAGCAAGAAGGAGACGAAGACAAGAGTTTAACCACAACACTGACGATGAATGCAAGCACGTAGTCTAGGCAACAGGAAACTATGACACCAAGCACAGGCACAAGGGCAACTGGGTGAAACATACGTAGAACAACAAGGAGGAACCACTACCTGCCTGACGCAAACAAGACATGCCTACAAGCTAAGGAACAACATCCCCTTCTTGACACAACGACCTTGACGAACAAGACTAGAACCTCAAGGCACACGAACCAAATGCATGAAGGCGTTCCACCCATGCGCCAAAAGAAACTTACAACGCATGAAAACACTCACACAAAATGCACCAACTTCGACCAAGTTCTTGTACGTCGCTATCCAATAGGGCACACCATGATCCCTCATCAGGAATCATGCCATCCCTAGGTGATAGACATGTCAATAACTTTGGCACCACACAACCTATTTGGACCGAGGACTCTAGATAACCCATGCGTTAGGAGACCAAAAATCTGACAAGAATATTGTACCCACGCACCCTAGTATCAAATCGTCAAGACGCAAGATGACAACGCCAATTAAATTGCGCAACTATCTGAGTGACTTATGGTTTCCTACAAGCCGTCCTGAGTGTAAAAGAACTAAGACCAACCTCCCCAAAAACAAACAATCTGCCTTAAGGCACACGATTTCGTCATTGCATCAACGGTGGTCAGAACATGGTATAATTTACACTATTATTATGCAAGGAACCTTTAGGTACCTGAAACAATTTAAAATAAGTAAAGCATTTGATATGAAAAAAATGTTAATACTTAAAAATTATTATATATCTCATTTAAAATAACTAAGGTGAATTCCTTACACCATCAATTATTACATCATTACATCTTACTAAACTTTCCCTTCCAAAAAAAATGGTCTCTTTTATAATAAAAGGGCTTTTATCCCTATTTCCTTTCCTGACTCTTAATCCATACTATAACTATTATAGGATTTTATGTTGGGTGCGGTGTAGTAGGCTTCTTAAATTATCAGTATCATCTTCAATCACCCCATCTTTTACAATTATATTCAAGTATCAATTGAATATAATAGATGTTAAAATTGTAGATAAAATTTTAAAATAGGATCCTAATTATGTTGCAGAGTTGAGGTTTGAACATTTATGACAATCAAATTGTTGTAAATTAAACTTGATGTAAACTCAATAAACATCAATCGATAAATTATATATATATATATATATATATATATATATATATATATATTATTGAGGTCTCAAGTAACCTTTAAAGTTAATTCTGATATCAATTAAAAATGCATCTTTTCCGTCTAAAAGACAATGAGCCTTTTTATTTATTTAAAGTTAAAGGATATTATACAACCTTTTATTTATTTACAATTTAAAAAGATACTAATCAAATGCATACCATTCAAGTCAATATAAATAAAAATATGACAGTGAATCTCTCCTATTCTATAGACATTATTTCTTTACACTAAAATCCAACTCTAGTAAATTCAACGGTGTAAACATTACTTCGCGCTCAATAAAATTTATGGAATCATTACCTAGCTACCATTAAAATTGTTGAATTTTAACAATACCTGGACATCTGATCAATCAATAAATCATCATCATTATGGTTACTAGGAAACTACAACCTTAATATCCCTATCATTGTGTTTTCGGTGAGCATTGAATGGCACGCCTAAATTTGCTAAAAACGCATTAAATCTTGGATACGCTGCAATCTTAATTTGCAGTCGTTATGTTTTCAGTGGGCATGGTAGTCATTAAGTTTTCTGCAGGCATTAAATGACACATAAAAATTTGCTAAAAATTAAATATGTACCGGGATACATGGCATTGATTAATACAGTCTCATCCTGTCCCTCAGATTCGGGGTCTCTCTTGCTCAAAATAAAATTTGCAGAGGTAAATAAAAAAAAAACCAATGATTAAGCTCAACGACTGAGGTAATTCGACTGTAGGCTGATCTGGACATGCAGAAAAAGGAAGTGAGTGAAGGACGCACGGGTCGTCAAACACACAGAGAAGGGATTGGGTGAGGGACGCACAGGTGTAAAATGCAAAGGCAACTGTTGTCTAACCAACATGCAGAGATAAGGCGGTTGACCCGAAACTGAGATAGAGATGTGGCATTTGTTCAGTTAACCCCAAAACATCAATTCTGTCTATTAACAACGAATTCGTGAAGTTAAGAAGGTGTTCAAGGGAGAGATAATAATGCTATCGTTGTCTGGGTTTAGATATACAATTCTGCTATCACTGGAAACGCAGGAAACAAATCTGTCTCAAAATAGCCATAAAACTCTGTTAAAAATTTTTACATCACTACACCAGAAAATGCAGAGTAATTAACAAATTTTCTATCCCAACGTAGAGCTTAGAATCGTTGTCACAATGTTAAAAAGCAGGTATGAATTCATTCATAGACAAGAAAAGATAAAATTCACCATCAATAAGAAATTGCCGAGTCAATTATTGGCATCAAGACGCAAGACAACAGTAAGAGAAATGCAAATATCCATTGGGAAAAGTCACTGAAATGATCACAGAGATTCTATCATCCCAAGCACAGAGAAAATCCAAGGTTAAGCCCTAAAGGCGTGGATAACAAAAACAAGCACAGAGATAAACCAAAAAGGATGCAAAGAAATCCATACGGCAGAGGTACTTTTTGCTATAAGACGCAAGGAAAACAATCATCCAAGGAATTAATCTTGTGACAAGAAGGGGGTAAGCAATTAAATTGTTTTATAAAAATCTTTTGAGATAAAATTTAAAAAAGGGAAATAATCGTTTTACTATATAATGTTAATTAAAAATTTATTTCATAAAAAGAAAAAAGGGAAAAGGGGTAAACTTCTGCACATTTCTTTTTGAGTTTAAATAAAAAGGGGAAATATATAAATATATATATATATATATATATATATAATTTTTTTAATAAATAGATAAAATTTTATCACAAGTATAATTAAGACCTAGACTGTATTTTTCTAGGCTGGGTGACATTTTATTAGGGAAAAAGTTTTAAATCTTCCTTAACACGTTATTCATCCTAAAGCCATCTAGGTTTATCCAATTATTAAATAACAACACGACGTGCCCTTCAGGATGCACTAGGTGCTCCAAGGGTGCCACCTGCCTCTTTCTGTTTCTCTTGCACAATGTGCCCTTCAAGATGCACTACGTGCTCCAAGAGTGGCACTCACCTCTTTCCATTTTTCTTGCACGATGTGCCCTTCAGGATGCACCACGTGCTCCAAGGTTTCCACTCGCCTCTTGACTGACTTGGTAGACATCAAAAACCCCTGGAGTCAATACTCCACCAGGTGATCTTGTGGGAGACTAAGGGCCTCTAAGGAATAAGGCCCATGCCTTATTGCATGCCCCTTAGAATCATCGTGAGTGACTTTCGCAGTCTTCCCTCATGGAATCGTGGGTCCTGTTAAGAACCAAATATCAATATAGCATAGAAAATCCTCAGAAAAAGTACTCAGCGCCTTGAAAAAGAGAGAATTTCAGATAATAAGCCTCTTCGAGGGGGCAACCTCCTTTTACCCCACTTAAATGTTCAAGTACAAGATGATTCAAAATGAAAATGTCTC